>APFE030949816.1:2135-32425 GCA_000404065.3 Pinus taeda | reverse complement strand
AATATTTCCTATCATATTCTCTTGATCGAAGCTAGTCTTTTCCCCATTGAAAGCATGACTATGTTTAGGTATTTAATGTAGAAGAAAAATCTTTACAACATGGAAGCGATAAGTTTTGCCAAAATTGCCTCTAAATTGAGCCAAAACCCCCACCTCTGCCTCAAGCATGGTTGGCACAAGGATGACTAGTCTTGGCTCGACAACTTGGGGATAGAGGAGGAGATCATATTGGGGAACAAGGATAGTATTAAAAATATAATTACCTACAAAATTAAGGATGAATTATGAGATGATAAGGAGATATAGGGAAAAAGGAAGCTAAGGTATTATAAGGAGATGATCAACCCCACCCTTGCTAATCGGAATTATCTCTCTTTCTTGACCAATGCTAAGAAAAAATGAACATTGCAAGGATAAGAACTAATTCTCATGAGCTTTGTACTGAGACCAAGCATTGGTCTATTCCCAAAACACTTAGGGATGAAATAATTGACCACCTTTACAATACTAAGAGTGTTGAAGATGATTTTATTTATTTATTTTTTTGATTTTTTTATCTTAGATTTCCCAACTATTACTCAAATATTCTCTCAGTTCCAAAACATTTGTCACACTTCCAACCTTCTTGACTTGTTAAGTCAACGAAACTATAATAATCTTGGAGTGCTTCTCTCACTTCTTTTTTATCGTAGAAATGAAATATTAAAGTGTCAACTAATCTCTTCCTTTCTTAAGGTCCAATAAATTGCATTGGTATTAGTCTACATTAATCATCATCATCATCATATATTTCCAATTTTCAACTCTATACTAATTTAAAAAAATGAATCAAAACATTGATTTTTTTTTAATGAAAATTTGAAACATAAATGGAAAGTTAACAAACATAGTCACGGGAAATCAAGGATGGAATTTGACCCAAGTTATGAATGAAGATAATCAGTTAGGCCTTGAAATTCCTACCTTGCTGCTATATATATATCTATAACTATATATATATATATATTAATATATATTATATATTATATATATATATATTATATATATATATATATATTATATATATACATATATAGATATATGATATAGAAAAAGTCTTCTATAC
Source organism: Pinus taeda (assembly GCA_000404065.3). Classification (NCBI taxonomy): domain Eukaryota; kingdom Viridiplantae; phylum Streptophyta; class Pinopsida; order Pinales; family Pinaceae; genus Pinus; species Pinus taeda. The sequence continues at coordinate 31,320 of APFE030949816.1, read as the reverse complement.
TAAAGTACTTTTGATATTTCTTTTCAATTTGTCAATTTATTTAAATTTTTAAAATACAATCCATAGGCATATAATACCAAATAATATAGTAAAAGTTAAAATAATATTGTAAAAATATTATATTTTTAAATTTTTTAATGTCTCTTTAAAGGATCTATGAAAACTTTTGAAAAACATTAATAACCTAAATAAAGCCAATATTTATTAAGAATAAACAATATTATAAATTTTATTTACATTATAACTAAAAAAATTAATTTTTCTCACTTTTAAATTTTATTATATTATTTCTTAAGTTTTATCCCAATTTTCAATTCTATACTAAAATTTTAAAATTTCTTAATAAAAAATTTAAAATTTAAGATAAGGTGTTAGTTAATCAACATAGTCATATCACCCAAGTTGTGAATGACAATGATCAATATGGTTTTGCGATTCTATATATATATATATATATGCACACTGCCATTACATTTTAACCATTAATTCATCTTAATTATGATGCATCTTAATTGCAATGTGGATTTAAATCATATCTATATGTGCGAGTGTTGGGAATATGATTTTAACATTATAAACGAGACTTGTGCAAGTTACAATGCAACAAACAAAACTGAGTCAATTATAAAAAAAAAAAAAAATATTTACCTGAAATTTTCTTCACATATTGGTAACATTCTTTATAACACTACAAAATTATTCTTTATCACTTTGAATGCAAACAAGTAATCATTGATTCAAAACCTGAATATGAGCCTTGAGTCTAGATTGCATGGTCCAAAAAGCTTAAATATCCATTACTTATGATGCATTACTGAAGTGAATCTATTTTACTTTTGGGTAAAGTGAAACAACACACACATAAACTAAACATAATAAACTATTCCACAAATATGCCCAAAATTGAATCCTAAATCTTATTCCAAATATGTCCAAAGTTTTGGGAGAAGAAGTTTAAGAGAGTAAAAACATGGTGAATAAAAATAGGTTGATTGTTGTCGAATTTGCACAACCCTTTACTTATCGGTGACCTGCAAACTATGTGCATTATGTGTATACTTTCGAACTTTATAGTATTGATTGCTTTGGCATTATGTTTACGTTTTCGAACTTTATGGTATTTATTGCTTATGCTTCTAGTACGTTGACGCTTTAAACAAGTTTATAGTGCTTTAACCCTAACTTATAGGCATAAATTATATATTATAATAAATGTTAGTTGTAAATCATAAAATATTATATTAAGATATATATTATCCTATGTCTAGTGCTTTAAACCTAATGTATGGTGCTTTAACCTTAACTAATAGATATAAATCATTTTAAAATATATTATGTATATTAAACTATACTTAATAGTGTCTAAATTATAAAATAATATTATAATTTATGTGCTTTAACCCTAACAAATAGATATAAATCATATTTTAAAATGTTAGTATATTAATTTATATTAACATAGATATAAATTATAAAATAATAATATTAAGAAATATATAATTTTGGTGCTTTACCATAACAAATAGATGATAGATCATATTAAAAAAATTATTATGTATATTAAATTATATTAACAATAAGCTTTGAGGGTTAGCTAAGTTGGTCGTGTCCCAATCATTAAAACACCTATGCTATTGACAGGTCACAGGTTCAATTTTCTCGACACTCTTGGGTTCAAGCTTTGTGGTTGAGAGAGTAGGAAGTGATTCTTTCAGGTAGACCTGTCTAGTACAAAATTACGTGGACATAGTGGTCATCGATCTTTGGGGACCTTGAACCACATAGAAAAATTATATTAATAATCTCTCTCTCTCTCTCTCTCTCTCTCTCTCTTCTCTCTCTTCTCTCTCTCTCTCTCATAGTATATATATTAGAAAATAGAAAAGTTATTTATTAACAATAGGGTATATATTATAAATAATATATTAGAAGCATATTATTATTCCGCATATATGCTTTCACCAAACTTACAGTGCTTTACCCTACACTACAAACAAAATTAATATTGATATAGAATTTTATTTCCTTTCTTTAGTTTGATATATTATATATATATATATATATATATATATATATATATATATAATAATAACATTACAACATCTCTTCCATACTGGGCTGGAGAGTGCCTCTCGGTGCAACTAGCACAACCATATAAATTAAATGGATGGTGGTGATGATGATGATTAATATCCACTAAGACCAATATGGTCTATTAGACCTTAAGAAAGTAAGAGATTAATTGATATTTTTAAATATTTATTTCTATAATTGAAAAGAAGGGAGATAAGTGTTCCTAGATCGCCATAGTTTTGCTGACTTAAGAAGTCAAGAAGGTTGGTAGTGTGGAAGAAGGAACATGAGTACAAGTTGGGAAATCCAAGAGAAAGTTATTTTCATCTTCAACCCTCTTAGTATCGCAAAGGTGGTATGCTCTTTCATCCTAATGTGCTTTAAGGATTGCCCAATGCCTAATTTCACTTTGAAGCCCATGAGAACTAGTTCTTATCTTGGAAATATTCATTTTTTTCTTAGCATTGGTCAAGTCAAAAATATGATTATAGTTATCAATATTGGGGTTGATCACCTCCTTATATTACCTAGCTTCCTTTTTCTCTCTAACTCCTTATCATTCCACAACTTATCCTTAAATTTGGAAGTAATAACATTTTTAATATTATCCTTAAGTAGAAATTTATCTATGGGTCAGCTAGCTCTGATACCATGTAGAAATTCTCACTGTAGATTAAATTAATTATGCAATGTACTAAAGAAAAATATTTAATCTACTTCTACAATCAAACTTGCAGTAGCTTAATCGATTTTGAGCAAGATCAAACAAAACACATATAACAGAGAAGAAGAATCAATCACATATGAAACAAAGAAGAATACTCTAGGGAAAGCCTCAACTAAAAACACCACTATCTGTATTATCATACAAGTGGAAAATATCTCAGGATTACACAAAGCTTTAGCTCACAAGCTATCCAGCTCTCAGTACAATCCCTCACTGTTGCTTATAGATATAATAGACAACACATATTCCTTCCTTCAGTCCTCCAAGCCTCCTATTTCCTTGTGCAGTTTCTCCTGGGTCCTCCAGCTGCAACCTGTGTGATTCTCTCCTCAAACACAACACTGACCTCTGAAATAATTGCGCAATCCTGAAGGAGTTGATTCCTTCTGCATGGATGAGTTTCCTATATAGTAAAAATCCTCCAACTGATAGTACACTGTCCCTTCCTTTAATCTCAACTGGGTCTCTGTCTAAATTGACATGCATGAGTTATTTATGAGAGAATATTCAGTTATCTGGAGAACACTAGTTGAATGCATGCATGCATTAACTGACTGAATTCATAATCAGTTCCACAAATAGTTTGGAACTAATCTAACTGGACTTAGCTCAGTTAATTAAGCTAACTAATTACAACTCAAATAAAACTCATCCTTATCTCCTTAATTAAGGGATAACTTCCTCAATCAAAGGGATAACTGTTGCATGTCTTCACATCGACTTCATGTTTGATTTTATCCAACTAATTAACTTAAGATGAATTAATTAATTATTTTTCAAACAGCTAGTGAGACTAAATTTGAATTTTAATTCTCAATTTTAATTCAGCGACAAGTTAAAATTGGAATATATCCCGAAATGCTATTTATAACATTTATTATTGCTATTTTCAACACTCCCTCTCAACAAGAAAAGCAATCAACTCGAACTCGATCGTGAACCTTTGGAATGTTTTGCATGTAACACTTCTCTCAAGTGTTGTTGCTCCAACAACTCTAGAAACGCAAAAAATATCCAACTTGAATTAGAATGATGCCTCTGTCGTCAAAGTCTCTAACTGCATTGCCTCTGTCGACTCAAAACTCTGCACCTATGTGCTCTTCAATATCTGACTGCTCTGGCCTCTGTCACTTTGATCTCTGACTGCATCAATCACATTGATTCCTTCTGCTGCATATGTGTTGTTGCTGGTCCTATCTGCCAACACTGCATCCACACTACACCTCCTGTCATCATGTTGCATCGTGCTTCCCAATGCTACACTACAACTTAGTTAATGAGAAGTAAGTAACTAATCTCCCAACTAAACTTCCTGTTAGGCTAAAAACACCCTCTGATGCTGAAGCTCCTTCTGCCACTGACAAGTGCTCCCTCTCTGACCTCTATGCTGCTGCAACAACTCTCTGCATCTCGCACCATTACACACCTCTATGTGCCATCCTGCACTGGTGCAACACTCCTGTGCCTCTTGCATTGCCGCAGCCTCATGCAGTCTCAGGGCTCCTGCACTGTATCTCTCTCTGCCACTCCATCTGCATACATCTCTACCCACTCAGCTAGTCCTTCTACTCCTTATTGATGCTCCCGTAGCAAGGTCTAATCAAAGAGGTTGGGTACCTCAAAGATCCTACCCCTATTTTAGCCTTCTTGGGACTATCACTTCACATCACCCCACCTCAAGGCACACACCTCGAGGTATGGCTGCATGTGATCCCTTTGCCCACTTGGCTCAAAATTTTTCGCTACTGGAGGTCTCTGCATGAGTAGATGCCTCCACTTAATCTGATCTCGAATTCTCCAATTGTGGATGCTCCACAACCACCTAAAGTTGCTTCACCAATTGTGGCTCCTCCACAATTTTCTGAGACTTCTTCTGGCGCTGCATGCTGAGAGGTAATGTACTCTCCCTCTCAACCACCAAGTCTCTAACAGTTTCCTTGCTCCTCAAGGCTTTGCATCTATATTGAACCTCAAGATCATATAGGTTATATACCCATGAACCGATCTACTTCACCTGACCCGTGGTGATGTGTTTAAGGAAAACCTTTTCCTTACTAAAGACAACAATGAAGCCTTTGTCCTCCAACATAGCGACCGATACCACATTCTTCCTAAGTCCAGGTACATACTTCACATCTGTCAAGGTAATGAGAGCTCCATGCTCCCTCTCAAAAGAAATTGTTCCCACTCCTGAAACACTATACCTTTCATCATTACCCATCTCTATGTGCATCTGGACGTCTTTCTCCTCCAAGGTACTGAACAAACGCTTATCGCCGATCATGTGGAATGAGGCTCCACTGTCAAGAAACCAACCACAACCCATCATTGATGAAACCATTCATGCGATGAGGGTAAAATCCAATTCGCACTAAGAGGGCAATGCCTCACATTCAGATCCTTCCAAGGATCCCTTCCTGGATTTCTTCAATGGACAATTAGTTGCATAATGGCCCACCTCATGACAATTAAAGCATCTTACTTTAGATTTGTCAATCTTCTTCCCACCATGGGAAAAACTTGATTTGGAATGAGAATCCTTCTCCTTCCCTTTCCTTGCCTTACTAGCGAAGGCTAGATTTTCTTCATCCTCCTTGGATGAAGAATCATCTCTGGTGCTCCTCCTAATCTCCTCCTGCATCAGATCCGACCACAGTCATTCCCAATCTGGCAGTTTCTCTCTTCCATTCACTGAGTCTTGGTAGCTATGCTAGCACTTAGGAAGACTGAGGACAGCAAGATTCACCATGTCATCATTGGCTGTCGTGATTCCTACACTTCCAAGCTCATCTCTGTAGGCGGTGAGCTTGTTCAGATATGTAGAGATCATGTCTCCCTTTTCACACTTGATTTTTCGAATCTTGTCTTTCAGCGCCAGCTTCCTCTGGTCACTACTGTTCTGATATAGATCCTTCAATGTCTTCCACATTGAAAATAGAGTCTCCTTCCCATGGAGACTTGAGACAATATGGTCTCGAACTCCTTTCAGAAGAATCCTCCTCGCTTTCACCACACATTTCTTCAATTCCGCTAATTCTTGGGCATTAGCTGCTGCTGGCTTGGGGACTTCTTGATCAATGAAGTCCTTCAAACCGTTGTCCTCTAATACCGCTTCCATGCGATCCTTCTAGGCTATGTAATTAGAGCTGCCATCTAGGGCATACTCAAGTCTCAAGCCATTGAACGCCATTGGTGAACTTTGAGATGTGATAAGAAATTGATTTTGTACCTACAATCAAGAACTTCAAACTTCGAACTTTTCCCTTGTTTATATACTGTTCTCTACTTTGATCACCTTTGCTCTAATACCATGTAGAAATTTCTCTATGGATCAGCTAGCTCTAATACCATGTAGAAATTATCACTGTAGATTAAATTGATTATGCAATGTACTAAAGAAAAATACTTAATCTACTTCTACAATAAAACTTACGGGAGCTTAATCGATTTCGAGGAAGATCAAACAGAACAAATATAATAGAGAAGAAGAATCAATCACACATAAAACAAAGAAGAATACTCTGAGGAAAGCCTCAGCTAAAAACCCCACTATCTATATTATCATACAAGTGGAAAATATCTTAGGATTACACAAAGTTTTAGCTCACAAGCTATCCAGCTCTCAGTACAATCCCTCACCGTTGCTCATAGACAAAATAGACAACACATATGCCTTCCTTCAATCCTCCAAGCCTCCTATTTCCTTGTGTAGTTTCTCTTGGGCCCCGCAGCTACAAACTATGTGATTCTCACCTCACACACAACATTGACCTCTAAAATAACTGCGCAATCCTAAAGGAGTTAATTACTTCTACATGGATGAGTTTCCTATATAGGAAAATTCCTCCAACGGATAGTACAATGTCCCTTCCTTTAATCTCAACTGGGTCTCTGTCTAAACTGACATGCATGAGTTATTTATGAGAGAATATTCAGTTATCTGGAGAACACTAGTTGCATGCATGCATGCATTGACTGACTGAACTCACAATCAGTTCCACAAACTGTTTGAAACTAATCTAACTGAACTTAACTCAGTTAACTGAGCTAACTAATTACAACTCAAAGACATCTCATCCTTATCTCCTTAATTAAGGGATAACTTCCTCAATCAAAGGGATAACTGTTGCATGTCTTCACATAGACTTCATGTTTGATTTTCTCCAACTAATTAACTCAAGATGAATTAATTAATTATTTTTCAAATAGCTAGTGAGACTAAATTCGAATTTTAATTCTCAATTTTAATTCAGGGATAAATTAAAATTGGATTTATAGCAATGTTATTTTTAGAATTTCTATTTTTTTCTATTTCCAATAGAGTTGGAGCATATCCCGAAATGCCATTTATAACAATGCTATTTATAGCATTTCTTGTTGCTATTTTCAATGTTCCCTCTCAACAAGAAAGGCATTCAACTCGAACTCGATCCTAAACCTTTGGAATGTTTTTCATGCAACACTTCTCTCAAGTGTTGTTGCTAAAAAAACTCTAGAAACACAAAAAATATCCAACCTAAATAAGAATGATGCCTCTGTCATCAAAGTCTCTAACTACGATTGCCTCTTTCGACTGAAAACTCTACACCTTTGTGCTCTTCAGTGTCTGACTGCTCTAGCCTCTGTCACTTTGATCTATGACTGCTTCAATCACATTGATTCCTTCTACTGCATATGTGTTATTGCTGGTCCTATCTCCCAACACTACATCCACATTACACCTCCTCTCATCATGTTGCATCGTGATTCCCAATGCTTCACTGAAACTCAGTTATTGAGAAGTAAGTAACTGATCTCCCAACTGACCTCCTTGTTGGGTTAAAAACACCCTCTAATGCTGAAGCTCCCTCTCCCACTGACAAGTGCTCCCTCTCTGACCTCTGCGCTGTTGCAACAACTCCTTGGATCTCGCACCGTTGCACACATCTATGTGCCATCCTGCATTGATGCAACACTCTTGTGCCTCTTGCATTGCTACAGCCTCGCGTAGTCTCAAGACTTCTGCATTGTAGCTATCTCTTCCACTCCATCTGCATCCGTCTCTACCCACTCAGCCAATCCTTCTACCCCTTGTTGGGGCTCTCATAGCAAGGTCTAATAAACGAGATTGGTACCTCAAAGATCCTACCCCTATTTTAGCCTTCTTGGGACTATCACTTCACATCGCCCCACCTCACACCTGGAGGTATGGTTGCATGTGATCCCTCTGCCTAATTGGCTCAAACTTTTCCTCTACTAGAGGTCTCTCTGCATGAGTGGATGCCTCCACTCGATCTCCTCTAGACTTCTCTAGTTGTGGTTGCTCCATAACCTCCTGAAGTTGCTTCACCAATTGTGGCTCCCCCACAATTGTCTAAGACTTCTTTTGGCGCTGCATGTTGAGAGGTAATGTACTCTCTCCCTCTCAACCACCAAGTCTCTAACAGTTGCCTTGCTCCTCAAGGATTTGCATGAATCTTGAACCTCAAGAGAATACAAGTTTTCTACCCATGAACTGATCTATTTCACCTGACCTGTGGTGATGTGTCTAAGGAAAACCTTTCCCTTACTGAAGACAACAACGTAGCCTTTGTCCTCCAACATCACAACCGATACCAAGTTCTTCTTTAGTCCAAGCACATACTTCACATCTATCAAGGTAATGAGAGCTCCATGCTCCCTCTCAAAAGCAACTGTGCCCACTCCTGAAACACTATTCCTTTCATCATTACCCATCTCTATGCACATTTGGCCGTCTTTCTCCTCCTAGGTACTGAACAAACTCTTATCACTAGTCATGTGGAATGAGGCTCCACTATCAAGAAATCAACCACAACCCATCATCAATGAAACCATTCATGTGATGAGGGTAAAATTCAATTCGAATTGAGAGGCCAATGCCTCACGTTCCGATTCTTCCAAGGATCCCTTCTTGGACTTCTTCAATGGACAATTAGTTGCATAATGGCCCACCTCATGACAATTAAAGCATCTCACTTTAGATTTGTCAATCTTCTTCCCACCATGGGAAGAACTCGATCTGGAATGAGAATCCTTCTCCTTCCCTTTCCTTGCCTTACTAGCTAAGGATATATTTTCTTCATCCTCCTTGGATGAAGAATCATCTTTGGTGCTCCTCCTAATCTCCTCTTGCATCAGATCCGACCACAGTCTTTCCCAATCTGGCAGTTTCTCTCTTACATTCACTAAGTCTTGGTAGCTATGCTAGCTCTTAAGACTGAGGAGAGCAGGACTCACCATGTCATCATTGGCTTTATGATTCCTACACTTCCAAGCTCATCTCTATAGGTGGTGAGCTTCTTCAAATATGTAGAGATTGTGTCACCCTTTTCACACTTGATTTTTCGAAGCTTGTCTTTCAGCGCCAGCTTCCTCTGGTCCCTACTGTTCTGATATAGATCCTTCAATGTCTTCCACATTGAAAACGGAGTCTCCTTCCCATGGATACTTGAGACAATATGGTATCGAACTCCCTCCAGAAGAATCCTCCTTGCTCTCGCCACACATTTCTTCCATTCCGCCAATTCTTGGGCATTAGCTACTGCTAGCTTGGGGTCTTCTTGATCAATGAAGTCCTTCAAACCGTTGTCCTCTAATACCGCTTCCATGCGATCCTTCTAGGCTGTGTAATTAGAGCTGCCATCCAGGGGATACTCGAGTCTCAAGCCATTGAACACCATTGGTGAACTTTGAGATGTGATAAGAAATTGAATTTGTACTACAATCAAGAACTTCAAACTTTGAGCTTCTCCCTTCTTTGCATCTGTTCTCCGCTTTGATCACCTTTTCCCTAATACCATGTAGAAATTTCTCTATGAATCAGCTAGCTCTGATACCATGTAGAAATTCTCACTATAGATTAAATTGATTATGCAATGTACTAAAGAAAAATACTTAATCTACTTCTACAATCAAACTTGCGGAAGCTTAATCGTTTTTGAGCAAGATCAAACAGAACACATATAATAGAGAAGAAGAATCAATCACACATGAAACACAGAATAATACTCCGGGGAAAGCCTCAGCTAAAAACATCGATATCTGTATTATCATACAAGTGGAAAATATCTCAGGATTACACAAAGCTTTAGCTCACAAGCTATCCAGCTCTCAGTACAATCCCTCACTACTACTCAGACATAATAGAAAACACATATGCCTTCTTTCAGTTCTCCAAGCCTCTTGTTTCTTTGTGCAGCTTCTCTTAGGTCCTCCAGCTGCAAACTATGTGATTCTCACCTCACACACAACACTGACCTCTGAAATAACTGCGCAATGCTGAAGGAGTTAATTACTTTTGCATGGATGAGTTTCCTATATAGGAAAATTCATCAAACTGATAGTACAATGTCCCTTCCTTTAATCTCAACTGGGTCTCTGTTTGAACTGACATGCATGAGTTATTTATGAGAGAATATTCAGTTACCTGGGGAACACTAGTTGCATGCATGCATGCATTAATTGATTGAACTCACACTCAGTTCCACAAACTGTTTGGAACTAATCTAACTGGACTTAACTCAGTTAACTGAGCTAACTAATTACAACTCAAAGACAACTCATCCTTATCTCTTTAATTAAGGGGTAACTTCCTCAATCAAAGGGATAACTGTTGCATGTCTTCACATAGACTTCATGCTTGATTTTCTCCAACTAATTAACTCAAGATGGATTAATTAATTATTTTTGAAACAGCTAGTGAGACTAAATTTGAATTTTAGCTCTCAATTTTAATTTAGGGACAAATTAAAATTGGAATATATACTGACATGCTATTTATAACAATGTTATTTTTAGCATTTCTATTTTTTTCTATTTCCAACAGAGTTGGACTATATCCTGAAATGCTATTTATAGCATTTCTTGTTGCTATTTTCAACGCCTTATTCTCCAATATTGTCTCCTCCTTTACCCCTGTTGTTCTAGCCAAGATTGGGCATCCATATGCCAACCTCGCTTCAATCGGAGGTGGGGGTTTTGGCTCGAGTTAGAAGTAATTTTATGGAACCTCTTAGATATCAAGTTGTCTAACTTCTTATACATAAGATACCTAATCATAGTCATGCTTTCAATGGGGGAAATGCTAGCATCAATCAAGAGGATAGGGTAGGGATTATTTCCTTTAATATCAAGGTTGTAGGTTATAAATTTCTTTTGGACCAATTAAATATTTCTCCACAATTCTCGAGATATACTGCAACCCCAAAGATTATATCCATATAAAATAACAAGGGTGACAAGAGTCTCAAATAGGAATGCTTTTACTCCATAAGCAAATATTTGTCTACTTACAATTGTTTTAAAGACCATAATATGATTTCAAGCCCCCAATTATTTTTTCTCAATGTTATAATTCTAGTTGAGTTGATGATGAATGTTGATTCTTAGATACTTGTACAAAGAATTTTTTTTCCAAGTATTTGATATCAAAAATTAAATTATTATAGTTCATATTTTTTTATTTAATTATCATGAATTTAGTCTTATCGGTATTAGCAGTCATATCCATCTTGGAGCAGTATTCTTGGATTCTAGGCTTCTTAACAAGTTCATCATGGATCCTAGCTAGAAGAACGATATCAACAATATAAAGGAGAAAAGTAATGACCATACCAATGAGCCTATGACCATCACATCCTACAACTTCTAAACACTCTTATAGTTTATCAATGTAAATGCCAAAAAAGGTAGGGGATAGGGGACACCCTTGCTAAACTCTGATATTGCGTTTAATTTCTTCTAAAAAACCCTCGGTGGTACTAAGCTTGGAAATAACATTCTCGTATAGGCTAGTCACAACAACCCTCAACTCGAGAGGAATTGATATCTATTCTAGGCTCTTCCATATCTTATCCCAAGGAATTGTGTCGAAATATTTTATAAAGTCAACAAAACAATAGAAGAGATCAGTTTTATTATTATGACATTCTTCTGCAATGATCTTAAGAGTGACAAGATTGTATATAGTTGAGTGATGTCTCCTAAATCTTGCTTTCCCTTTAGCTCTTTTACCATGGATTTAAATCCAAAGGATAACATTTTTTTCTAAAGTGAGTCCATACATTTTGGATAAAATGTGGCTAATCATTATGGTTCTATAGTTAGAGGGAATTTTTTTATCTCCACATTTAAAGATAGGCACAATAAGGCTTTTCATCCAAGGCTTAGGGAATTCTTGTTTTACTGCAAAATTGAGGAGTTTGCATATATGAGGGATGAGGATAGGCCTTCCCATTTTGAAAACTTTAGCTTGCTAGCCTTTGACTTTTTTAGCTTTGTCATTATTGAGTCACTTAATCCCAAACTTCATGTCTTCCAAAGAAAATATATTGTCATATACACGAGTGTTAAACATGGTACCCATGGTATCAGGGGAATCATAAAGATTTTTAAGATAGATATTACAAATATTTAAGGGGATTGAATTAATTTCTTTTGTTTTACAGACAACAATATTCCTCCAAAAATTTCTAGGCCCAACTTTAGAAAGGTAAAAAAGGTGCCCTTTCCTCCTATTTATGTATGATCTTTTCTTCCTTTCGATAAGAGCTTTGTACATATTATTTTTTCAATAGTTACGATTTCATTAGGAGCATCTCTAATCACTTTCCTAGAAATTTTACAATATTTTTCATACCAAGAGTTGGAAGTTCTATTATTCTTTTTATACGACACCTCAATAGAGAAATTATTAATGGTAGTGGAAAGGGTTATAGTAGAACTATGGTATATGTGATCAATGTTATCATAGATGGTAAATGTTGACAAAAGTCAATCCATGATAAGCATCAATATACTTACCTCATAACACATCTCACATTGCCAAAAAAAGAAGAAAAAATAATAAAATATAACTAAATTATAAATTTATTTTAAATAATAATAATAACAATAATATTTGTTATATTTATTATTGTATAATTTATACATATATACATTTAAAAAAAATTGTAACAAGGTTCTTAACTTTGAAGATTTAACTCCATTTTACCTTGGAGAATTTTAACTTGTGAATAGGCTTTGTTACAATACCATGGACCAATACCATGGCTTATCAATACCGCATGCCCGAAAATCCATAACTCATTTAAGTTAGCACTTGTTCATCTGACATTTTAATTAATCAATTTAGTTAGAAGGACAAAAATGCAATACCTACTTTCAAGATAAATCTCAAACTTTTATTTGTTCATACTACTAAGAATATTCTAGAATATTTAATAGAGATTAAATTCCTACCATACACCTAATAATTATTGATAATAAAATAAAAATTATATAAGTCCTATTCCAAAATAAACAAACCTATCTATGTAAATGTGTTTGCCTATAGATAGATAGAAAATGAGGTATGTATTTATTTATGATTTTAATTGAGATGATGACAAAACAAATTAGTATTTTTTCTCTACAATGTATAGAGTAAGCTGAAAAGACATGAGATCAAAATATATATACAAAGATTAAATAATATTTTTGAATGCATCATTGTTGGGGCCTTCATTTTTGAGGAACTAAGGAGTTTTGGTGATAATCTATAAGGTTAATGACAAGTGGCGAAGATAGTCATTGGAAAGCTACAGGAGGGACAACTAGGAAAGAGGAAGGAACTCACTGAGGACTGGAAATTGTGGAGGAATGACGGAAATAAGAAGCAACAAGTGAGCGGGAAAAGAACAATGATAACAGATTAATAGGAACAACCAAGCAAGGAAGAAGGTAGAGGACCCCATAAATAATTGGTAGTCCAATTTGGGACATAAGATAAGGAAGGATGTGTGCAAAGGTAGAAAGGGGAGAATACTGAAATGTCGCTGTGGAGATAGTAGAGCCTGTTCGTGTCTTCTATTTTATATGATTATGTATTAATCTGTCTTGTGAGTCTGTACTATGGAAAAGAGGCTCTCAAGCCTGATGTAATGATGTTGCTGCATAGATTAATGATGAAGAAGACTTATTGGGACAACTATGTGGTAGTTCAATTATTATCTGATTCTTTATAAATTTTATATGTTTGTATATAAGTAGTCTTTCCTTCACAATTATTGATGAATTGTTGTGATCAAGCTTTGATTTGGTATAATTTAGTTTTCTTTGATTCTTATCTCTCTAATATGAGTTCTCCAGTTACTAGCACTAGCTTTGTTGTTATCTTTGTAGTTAGCATTCACTTTGTGAATGCCTCGGGTGAGTCTCCTTACCCATTTTGGGTAAGCTACAATTGTCGACGTTGTGTTAGACTACAACGGAGCTTTTTTGACCCCTGTGCCCGAACCCAAGGCATCAACCCTGCTACTATTTTTGCGCAAAAAAATGGTCCCATTGTTGGGACCCTAAACTTTCAGGAAGGGGTTTGGAATATGGTATTGAGGATCTTTAATAAGGAGCTGCAAGATTGGTGGCACGAGTAAGTGGACTGGTTCATCTCTCAAAAATCTCAACTCCATCGATGAGGTGTATGTAAGTTGAAGGAAGAGATCCTATACTCGGAACTGGCTAGAAATCAATGCAAGATCTTCTGGTGTAAGTTTCCAGAGGAGCTTTACAATTGGTTGTAGAGATTGCAAGTAAAAGGAAAAAATAGTGGACAAAACCCATCTTATTATGCCTTGAATCAAGTAGAACTTGTCCAACTACATATCCTTGACACAAATCTGATTCGAGATGTAAATTTATGGGTGTAGACCATGCTAGAGGGATATATTATTGAGTTCATAGCAAAGAGTCATTAGTATTTTTCTAAAGCCAAAGCTGTGTTTAGATCAAGATTGCGAGGGAAGCTATTGAAGGAGATCGTTTTGTGGATTAAGGATCTAATGGTGGAAGAAAAATTGTTGGTGTCCATAACCTGAACATGGAAGCTTAAATGCCTAATACTTGGGGAAGGACCTAAAATGAGGGATGATACTGAGGGAAAAACTATGAGAATGTTGCAAGAATGGACGCAGATGAATTTCTAAAGGCCAGAGGTTTGAGGGCACAAAGGAGAGTGAAGATAGATAAGAAATGGTGGGAGAGGGCTCTACATGCAATTAAGAGGTGAAAAAAGAGTTTACACGAAGCAAGAATAGTGTTAAGAGACCTGGAAGAGGAAGATAGTGTGGAAGTTGGTACAGTGGGAAGATCAGAGACGACCTCAACGAATATGGTTCTGGAAAGTGACATGGACCCACTCTTGCCAGTAGAAATGGAAACGTTGGATATGTTAATGTCGGTATCTTCATCCCTCTGTCAGTGATCAAATTCTCTTGTTGCATTGCATATTAGGTGTCTCGTTGAGTCAGCTGTATTCATTAGGAGCATGGATCATTTGATGGTAGTATCTTGTTGTACATTTTCCCTCATGTCCTTTACCTGCTGGCCAATTTCCATTCATCAAGATCATCTGCAGTCACTTTTGTCTTTAAATCTGCAAGAGTCATTTTTTAGGATTTCAGTTTCATTAGGTCTAGGGTTTCGTCATAAAGGTTTTCAAAGTGTTCAATAACGGTCAGCAGGTGCATGAGGAGGTTGAATAAAGTTCCAATACCAATAAATTCCATAATCAATGCTCATAAATGTATTTTTCCTCAAAACCCTGTTTTGAGGAAAAACAGAGTATTCTAGGTTTTCATGTATAAAATTTGGTGTAATTAAAATTTTTCATATGTAATAGCTTCAGTGGAAACCCTGGTCACCTTGCCAAGCTTTAGCATCTTCATCACCTGCAAGGAAAACAAAAAGTTAAGTCATTTAGTTCATCAAAGGAAAAATAAAGCAAAACTGCCTAAAAACAGAGTTTGAAAAGAAAGTGTCAAATGTAAACATTACAAAAGTGGGTTTTATGAGTGAAAAATTAAAGTCTTTTGTATATAAGCCATTTCTTGTGTTTAAAAGACTCATTTACATCCAAAAGAGAAAGAGAAACTTAGAGCAAGGTCGTGGTAGGAAAATTGTAGCAAATAGTTCCAGATTCAGAGGCGCGACGCATTGGGTCACTGGCACGACACATAGGGTTGGCACGACGCATTGGGCTGCCCTCCATAGTGTAAAAAATACACTGGCACGACACATAGAACAGGTGTGGCGTGTTGGGTTTGTGGCGCGGCGTATAGAGCTGCAAGCCATTTTCACCCACGAAATTCATCCAAATGCTAAATTTTCTCGGTTGCCACCTATCCAAAGTAAGTCAAACAATCTTCCAATGCCAATGAATGTGTGTCTTTAGATGTTTATAATGATTTAGTGAAAAAAATTTCAAACCCTACTTCCTTGCAATTTTTTCTCAAAAAAAAAAAATTTCTTAGGGTTTGTAGTTGTGTTTTTGTTGCCAAGTCCACTCCATCACTCCCTCACCCTTTGATTCCCTGATTTGTTTTCTAGTTTCATTAACTCATTCCAATATCCCCATATCCCTGAATTCATTCACCCCCTATCCCCAATTCTCACTATCCCAAACCCTAGCTACAAATTCCTAAACCCTAATTTCTATCCCAAAGCCTAATAATTGTCCCTAAAACTGTTCTATTCCCCAAATTCCAGTCAGCAACATTCCCAAAAACCCTCTTACCCTCTCCCTTCACAGTCCTTCATACTTTTTCATACATTTGGTAGAAAAAAATCAAAGACACCTAAAATATTTTCATACTCATCTAAGGCAACTCAAACATTTGGCAAACATGGAATCTGATCCTTCCTATGAACGAGATGAAGAGACACATAGTGACTCTCCTACAGAAATGCATGCACCAAGGAGACCTCACAAGGGTGGTAAACATATACAAGA
This sequence comes from Pinus taeda, assembly GCA_000404065.3. Lineage (NCBI taxonomy): Eukaryota > Viridiplantae > Streptophyta > Pinopsida > Pinales > Pinaceae > Pinus > Pinus taeda. The sequence goes on along the minus strand of APFE030949816.1, from coordinate 14,755 downwards.
GGAGCCCACTTCACTTTCCGAGCTGAAGGCCTGCCCTTTTGTTGTCACGTGCTTTCAACACCAATCTTGTTATCAGTTTTGTGAGATGGTTGTGAGAGTCCAATACTATCATGAGTTGGCCAAGTTGTTTGTGCTTCATCTACATCATGGCCAAGTCACTCTAGCAGGTGTGACATTCACCTTGACACTGAAGACTATTTCTCTAGCAATTGGCATTCCAAATGTTGGAGAGCAGTGGAATAAAAGACAACAAATTGATAGGGAACATTATGAGCCATACATCAAGGCTGGTTATCAGAGACATCTCAGCATAGTTTTTCCCTTCCGGTACTTAAAAGACTCATATGCTCCCTTGATGAAAATCATAATTAAGTATTTCAGTTGTGAGGGCCGGTTTTCTCGCCTATATGCCTATCATATCAGATTGTTGATGCACTTTACTAGGGTGAGAATGATGATTCTCCCCTACTTAATGTGCCGAAATATTGAGAAGATGACCACCCTAGTGCAAAGGAAGACTCCTCAACAGCAGTATAACAACATATACCATTTTGCACTAATCAAGATTATGGTCATGCATAAGCTTGGTTTGAAGAACATCTCATGGGAGGATTTCATTTCTTATGAGATCTTCATGGCTCCTGAAGTACCTCCAAAAGCTTTTCATGAGATAGGTGGACCTTCACATCAGTAGGAGAGTCATGAGACACAAACCGCAAGTGTGTCAGTGTTTGTCACCTATCAAAAGGGCACTAGAAGGTTGTTTGCAGCAGCAAAGCGAGTATTATCTCTACCCGAGGTGGAAGGGGTCTCGCTTCCTCCATTAGCAGGGTAGGTTCAGGACAAGGGAAAGCAACCATTACATGATGAGGGGCCTTTAGGAGAGCAGGAGACAAATTTCATTCTCATTCAGGATGATGACACTGATTTGGGCCCACAAAGCTCAAAGCTCAAGGAGATCATCCAAGAGCAACAAGCGGACATCAATGATTTGTCCCTCAACCTAGAAAGAGCTAAGTGGATAATAAAATACCTGGAACAAAGAAACAAGCAACTAGAGGATTAGAAAACCATTATGGAGTTGCAAAACATACGAGAAAACCACCAAGCCGCCAAGAGGAGGAAAGTGAAGCTCACACCACTTGAATAAGAAATCAATGCTGATCGAGAATCTTGGCTTGAGAAAGTGAATATCCACTTAGAAAAGTTGCTAAAGAAGGCCAATAGGGAGAAAACAATGTTGAGGCACATGGCCTACCATTACTTGGCGAGAAATAAAAGTTGTAAGGCAAGAATCAGGAACTTGAAGGCCAAGTTGAAGAAGGCATCGAGGAAGCGAAAGGAGCAAGATAGAATTCATATCTTGGATGAGGCTTCCTTGGCCTAGCATAGCACTTAATGGAGAACACTCAGCCCAAATTTCAAAAAAATTGGGACACTTTTTGCAATTTTGGAATTTTTAGGCCAAAACACAGGTTTTTCTGCCCAATGTGCTATGCCACCTGGCGCTCGCTTTTGATGGAGGCCTACTTTTGAGGAAAACTCAGAATTTTTGGATTTTTCATGGAAAAATATGCATGCTCACCAATGGCCAAGGAAGTTTGACAGGTTTTGAGCCCCCAAAAAGGTCAAAAACACCCCAAAAATGACCTTTCTGCCCCTTTTTGGACAGACAGGAAGTAGTGTTGGGAGAACTCAATTTTGGAGGGGCAAATGGAGGCCAAGTTAAAAAATTCCACTTGTTCTAGAAGGTAGACAGGTAGACCTTTTCAATAAGAACACTTGGAGAAAATTTGGACACCGGGAAGGCCTCCAAAAGTAGCTGCAAAAAGGCACTACGCATAGGGAAATTAGCACAGTGCATTGGGGAAATTTTGCGCAGTTTAACCAAAAATACTCTGTTTTCGCCTATTTTCTTGAAAATTTGATTTTTCTCCTTATTAATGTCAAAATCATGATGTAATTTAATGTAATTTGATGGATCTTGATGTAATTATGCTAAATTTTCACTCATAGAGGTAGATTCGTCCATCAAAAAGTAGTTTGCAACTGAATCATTTCCCTAGTTTTTAGAGGCAAGCTGTTCCACTGCCTAATTTTTAGTTCTCAGTTTAGAATTTGTTGGAACAACTCCTAAAATTATGAGCTCGACCCCTAGAGGCTAGGATGAGTGGTTGTTTGCCTATATATTGTGATTTTTCATTCATTAGCAAAGGTTGGATTTTTGAGAAAGCTTAGAGCTTCATTGTATACACATTTCAACAGTTTTGGCTAAGGAATAGACTAGGGTTTGCAGCACTCTATGGGATTCATGTGGAATTTTTCTTTGATATTGTGTTTCCTTTTGTAAATGTAAGTTTACATGTGTTTTATGTATGTCATTTTCTCTCTTTTTTCTTATTAACTAAAACAAACAAGGATAAAGGTAGAATCCGTTGAAATTGCAGTGCTCTACCTAGGGTTTGCTTAGTTATTTATGTTTTCAGCTGTTTGAAGAGGATCCCTGAGGTTTTCTTACCCTCTTAAACTCCTCACCTATCTAAAATATCTCCATTTCATTCAATTTGAAGTATCAAATCATTTGCCTACCTTGCCCCATAGAGATCTCTGCAAAACTGAGCCTCATTCCCTAGACCCATAATTTGCCTTTCCATTTGATCCAAAAAAACATCATCAAATTTAATCAAAATCCTTTGCACACATACCCAGCCTAAAATAAGTCTTCACATCAGTCATTGCAAGCCTCATTGATCATATTTTGTTGAGATTGACAAGGAGAGAGCCGTCTCCCGACCTGGTAGGGCTAGCTACCAGGTTAAGCATGGTTTGATGTTATCCTAGATCCTACCTTTCTCAACCTGAGGTAGATTTAGGCTCTAACATAGTGGCAACCATACTAGGGAAGACATTGCTTGTTTGTTAGTGTTATTCATTTTATAAACTACAGATGGAGCTTGAAGATTAGCCAAGTAGCCTTCGAAACGATTTTGCTTCGCATTAGCGAAAGTAGACAAAAGTTGCTGCAATCAATCTCCGGTATAGTCTTATAAATGGAACATCTAGCTTACAAATTTCCCTAGTACATCTGATGATTCTAAACTTTTGGATGATAAGCTTAGAATTTGATAGGCTGAACAAGTTGATAATGTCCATTTGATTTCTTGGAAGTAATAACACATTGGCTTCTAGAAGATATACCAGAGCAAATCCTGATCCCGATCCACCCCCTGTGTACGAAAATCCCAATCTCATTCTGAGAATCCTTCGTTGAGAGAGTTTTGTCATTCTGGTGTTTTGATCTCCTTCATGTCCAGTGGTTTTTGAATATCTTGAATATCTTGAGTTTGACGAGAATTTTGATTTGTCGTTGTTCGAGACTAAATCAGAAAATGCTATTGCTTCTACTATCCTAAATCCAAATTTTGTCAAAGATCTAGAAACTGAAAAGGCCAATAAATCAATTGACGATTATATCTTGAAACTCCAAACTTCCATTGTGGCTACAAACATTCCTGAATTCTTAGAGTCTGCATCTGCAACTCTTGAGTCATCCGCTATTGCATCTAGTTCTGGAATTCCCACTGAAACTCCCTTCATTCCCACCATTCCCGTGCAACCTTCTATTTCTGATCAAAAATCTGCAGTGGTGTCACCTTGATCCACTCCTTCTACCCCTCAAACATCCAAAATTTCTTCACCTCCATCCACACCTCATACACCTCATACATCAGCTACATCCACTCCCCCTACATCCCTAAGACCGGTTGCAAATCCACCTAGAGCAATGGCTGCCCGATTTGCACCCCTTGTGTTGCCTCAAAATTTGGATGACATGCCCGCAGATTATCAAAGAAAAATTCCATTGTTGATGGCACTCCTCAAGGTGTTACAACTCAACAACATGTGGATAGGATGACAAAATTCTTTGACCTTCATGAGATTAATGCGGAAAATGTTACAATGAGACTGTTTGTACAAACTTTTGGAGGTGAAGTGAGGAAATGGTTCAGAGCTTTGCTGGCTGCAATTGTCAGTACATTGCCTAATCTTTAGAGAAAATGTTTAGATCACTGGGAAGTGAAGAAAAACCCTCTTCAGATCCTTTTTGAATATGAGAACATCAAGCAGAATGTTAGTGAGTCTGTTCAAGCTTATTGTACTAGATTCAATTTCATTTACAATGCAATTCCTACTGATATAAAGCCACCTATGGGGCTGGCCTTGATTAAGTTCCCGGATGGTTTCGATCCTGATATGGCCTATCAATTAAGAGAAAGAGATCCGACCACTTTGGAAGATATGTGAAAAATTTCAGTCAGCGTTGAAGCTAATCTGCTTGCCAAGAGAGCAAGAACAAAGGCTGAAAAGAAGGTAACAATAAAGGAATTTTTTTCCACTTCAGATCAAGTGCTCCGTAAGATGGAGAAGGTGTTTGACAGATTGACCATCAACAAGCCTGAACCACAAGTCAGAAATCCCAACTTCCGTGGTCAGCAACAACTACAATTTAGAATCAAACGAAGAGAGCAACAAGCACAAGACCAAGCAACACAGCAGTAGGTGAAGACACCCTTACAACAAAATTTTGTACATGGTCCGGGATCAGATGATGAGGAGAATGTAATTGGAGAGGAGAATCATTTCTTTACACCTAATGATATGCCAATTTTTATCACTGAAGACGAGGAGTATTCCGAGAACTCAGTTGTACAAAAGGATGAAAATTTCATCTTGGCAAATGAAACAGCTCTTGAAGAAGAGTCTAATGAATATCAAAGAGGGTACATGAATGCTCTGTCAGCCCAGTAGTGATAATATTCACTCAGAAGTAGAGATGTGCCCAAAAATCCAATTCAAAAAAGGAAAGAGACAACAACATCAAAGAATGATCCTCCCATTGTACAGAAAAAGGGAAAAGAGGCAGCTGATTGTAGTACTAGCAAAACACCATCAACAAATGAAAGATCCAATCAACCAAGTGCATCGAAGGAGAAAAATGAAAAGAAAGATGTTTCAGCTAAAGAGGTAGAGAAAACTTCAGTTTTTAACTTAGAAAATGAAATTGCTAAGTTAAAAGTATCTATTCTTTTGACTGAGCTGATGAAGAACACTAGCTATAAAGGTCAGGTGTCTAAAATTTTGAATTTAGATCCATTATTTGATATGGTAAACATGGAGGATGATCAGTCTGAGTTGATTTTTGGTCCAGCATTGGAAGGTCAGTCTCAAGATAGTGATGTAGCTCCTTTTCACATCAACCTTAGGGTGCATGATTATGTGTTACACAATGCTATGTTTTATTTCGGAGCCTCTCATAATCTCATGCCTAAGGCCATCATGGAGAAATTGGGATTGGATATCATCAGAAAGTACCATGACCTTTACTCTTTCGATTCTGGTAGAGAAGATGCATTGGTCTTATTAAATATTTGGTGGTTAGTTTGGATCAGATTCCAGCTAAAAAATGTTTTGATGGATGTGGTTGTGGCAGATATACCTCCTAGATTTGGCATGCTTCTTTCCAGATATTGGGGAGCAAAAATTAAAGGGACATTGCAGCTTGATTTCTCCTATGCTACTATTCCCATGTTCGGTCAAATGAGGAAATTATATTGGGAGCAAAATATGAAGTACATGATCACTAGCAAGGAGAAACCGGTAAATCATCCAATCAACTATGTACATACTGATTTAGAATCATTTATTTTATATTCAGATAGCTTTAATGATGTAAATAGTCAAATAGTTGAAGTAGAAGACATTCCAGAGATCATTGAAAATTTTAGAGAGGTATTAAAGCAAGAAAAACAAAGACTTGATAGTATCGTTGAGCAATCAACCTTCTGATAGTAGCAACATATTGATGGATGGCAAGGAAAAGTGACAGAGAAAACAGAATTTCAGCATTTGGAGGAGGACGAAGCAGGCCTGTGGAGCATGGATTTTGATGGCGTAGTAGGAAGGGAAGGTGCTGGAATTGGCATTTGGATTCGCTGCCCTGTTTTTGCCCCAAACAAAGTGCTAAGTAATGTAAGGGTCTGTTCTTATAAATTGGCTTTTGACTGTTCAAATAATGAGACTGAATATGAAGCTTTAATTGCTGGTTTGAAAATTATTAGAAAGTTAAATGCTAAAAGGATTTCAGTGTATGGCGTCTCCGAGTTAGTTATCAAGCAAGTGAAAGGGGAATACCAAGCTAAGCATCCTCGAATGTGGGCCTACTGCAATGTGGTATTAGATATCTTGAAATTATTTTCATATTACACTTTGACATGTGTCCCTTGTGTTCAGAATGTCATTGCAGATTCACTTGCAACAGCAGCCAGTAATTTGAAAATTCCAATGAATTCAAACAATAAGTTTGAGATTCATGTGAAACATCGCCCGACTGTCCCTGAAAATCAAAGGTATTGGCAAGTGTTTCAAAATGATGAAGAGATCGATGAATTTCTGTAGAATGAAGGTAAATTTAAAGACACTTATATTGATGTGGATTATGATGATGGTGAGGTGGATATAGAAGTCAATCAGATGGAAGTTTTGTAGCTGAAGGACAATGTCATTCCTAAAGGTCTAATACTTTTAGAGGAGTTGTTCGATCAAGATGATGTAGCCCGAAAACCTAGCTTGCTACCAACCAAGAAAGGAGTTGAGGATGTGAACATTGGATCAATAGAAAATCCTAAAATGGTGAAGTTATCAAAGGCATTGCCTTCATAGGTAAAAGAAAAATATATCAGTTTACTATCTTCTTTTACTGATGTATTTGCGTGGGATTATTCAGATTTGAAGGCATATGACACAAGCATAATTCAACATATCATCTTGATCAAGCCAAATCAAAAGCCTTTTCGTCAGAAGCTCAGAAGAATAAATCCAAAGCTACTGCCCTCAATAGAGAAGGAAGTAAATCGGTTGTACAAAGTTGGTATTATCATCCCCATAATATTTTGATATTGGATTTCTAATTTGGTGCCTGTGCGCAAGAAAACAAGTGAGATTCAGTTATGTATTAATTTTAGAAATCTGAATAAAGTATCTTTGAAGGATAACTATCCATTGCCCAAGATGGATCACATAGTTCAAAGGGTAGTTGGAGCATCCTGCATGTCGCTACTTGATGGGTATTCCGGTTATAACCAAATTTTGGTCCATGAGGATGATAGAGACAAAACAACGTAGACCACTCCGTGGGGAACTTTTCATTATGCAAAGATGCCTTTTGGATTGAAAAATGTTGGTGCAACCTTTCAGCAAGCGATGGATATTGCATTTGCTAATGAAAAAGATGTTTTTCTAGTCGTTTATCTTAATTATTTGACATTTTTCTCTAATTTAGATGAAGAGCACCTCTATCATCTGAAAATTGTATTTCAGTGGTGTAGAAAGTATTTTATATCTCTCAATGCAAAGAAGAGTGTGTTTGCCATGGATGAAGGCAAGCTTCTCGGTCATATTATATCAAAGGAGGGCATCCACATCGATCTAGCTCGGGTGGAAGCCATTCAAAAGATTGATTTTCCACGAAGTAAGAAAGAGATTCAATCATTCAACGGTAAGATGAATTTCTTACGTCGCTTTGTGCCCAATCTTGCAGAACATTTAAGGGAAATCACAAACATGCTCAAGAAAGATAGTATAGTGAAGTGGACCAAGGAAGCGATTAAGTCTTTCAATTTGGTGAAATTGGCCCTATCTTCAGCTCCGGTTTTGATCAGCCTAGATTATACTCAAGATTTCATTTTGTTTTCATTTGCCTCTTATCATACTATGGCAAGAGTCTTGATGCAGAAAAGAGACCAGCTTGAGAAACCAATTGCATTTTTCAGCAGAACCATAAGGGATGCAGCTTTAAAGTATAATATTATTGAAAAATAGGCTCTTGCTTTGGTGAAGGCATTGAAAGACTTTCGAGTCTATATTCTGCATTCTCACATCCTTGTTTATGTCCCCAATGCTACTGTCAAAGATGTCTTAGTGAAAACATATCCAGAGGGACGAAGAGGCAAATGGATTGCTGCTTTGTTGGAATATGACGTGAGATCAAACTGACAAAACTCATCAAAGGACAAGGGATGGATAAACTAATGGCTGATTCAAATCTGCATGCCTTGGACATTAATCTCATTGCTGCTATGTCCAAGGAAGATGAAGAGAGTTTGCCTGCTTAGGTATCAAAATTTTTTCTTCTTTCTCCTTAGTATTCGAACATTGTTTATGTACTCCAAAATCTATCACCGCCACCTAGAATGGCTAAGAACAAAAGTAGGACTCTGAAATTGAAGGCTGCCAAGTTTTGTATAATGAATAATCCACTTTATTGGAAAGATCCTAGTGGTGTCTTGCTCAATTTTTGGTTGAAGAAGAGGCAAAATAGGTTATAGAAGACTTTCACAAGGGATATTGCAGAGGTCATCTTTTTTGGAAGACAACAACCAATAAAATTTTGAGAGCGGGATATTATTGGCCAACTCCTTTTTCTGATGTGTAGAAAACTGTAGCAAGCTGCCATGAATGTCAGATTTTTCAAGGTAGGAGGAAATTGTAGCCTTTACCACTCAAGCCCATTGAAGTAAATGCTCCATTTTAGCAGTGGGGTTTGAACTTCATTGGCAAGATCCATCCTACTTCTTCAGTGCAACACAAATGGATCCTCACAGCGACAGACTATTTTACCAAATGGATTGAGGTGATTCCTACAAGGCAGGCCATTGATTCGGTAATCATTTCACTTCTTGTAAACAATATTTTGTCTCGTTTTGGTTGTTTAAATAAGCTGATCACCGAGAATGCAGTAGCCTTTAAATCTAAAAGAATGATTGACTTTTGTAATAAATATCAAATCACTTTGGGGCACTCAACTGTATATTACCCCCAAGGTAATGGATTGGCGGAATCCTCAAATAAATCTTTGGTAAACATTATCAAAAAGCTGTTGGAAACGAACAAGAAAAGTTGGCACAAAAAGCTTGTTAATGCACTTTGTGCAGATAGAGTAGGTCAAAATAAATCTATAGGCATGTCTCCTTTCGAGCTCGTGTATGGTGTGGACACGGTCTTCCTGACCTCTCTTGCAGTTCCAATGGTTAAACTCCTACAAGAAGCGGGCAACGAAGATGATCATTTGCAACGGAGAATCAATCAAATGATTCATTTGCAGCAAACTAGAGAGGAGGTATTTCAGAACACTTTCAAGCTGTAAGAGAGAATTAAGAAGATATATGATTGAAAGGAAAAGGCAGACAAGTTTCAAATAGAATACATAATGCTGAAATGGGATGCAAGAAACGAAGATAAAGGTAAGGATGGCAAGTTTGAGAATCTTTGGAAAGGACCTTTCAAGATCACTGCATATCGGGGCCAAAATGCTTTCCTTTTGAAAGAAATGAATGGAGAAGACTATCCAGGTGGGCTAGTCAATTGTTGGTTGCTTAAACGGTACTATTTTTGAAGTGTTTTCTACCATAATATGTATCAATATATATACCAGTTTGTTTAAATTTCATTGGAAGTGTGTACTATATCATTCTTTCAGTTTGGGGCCTGAGGTGAAGGCTATAAAACTGAGGTTTGATTTCAGTTTTTTCTGTTTGGTTTGAGATAGGTCTTTCAGTCAATTTCAGTCTTGAAATTGAGTCAGTCTTGAGTCAGATTCAATCTTGAAATTGAGTCAAAAGTTTGGTTTTGGTTTATCGAAGTTATTGACTCCATAGCCCAATGGACAAAGGCACTTCTTACTTTCCCAGAGATCTGTAGTTCTTGGCACCTCCAAGGAGCTACCATCCCCATTGGAGCCAATGTTAGTGTCAGTATCTTCATCCCTCCGTCAGTGATCAAATTATCTTGTTGCATTGCTTATTAGGTGTCTCGCTCAGTCAGCTGCATTCCATTAGGAGCATGTATCATCTGATGGTAGTGGCTTGTTGTACATTTGCCCTCATGTCCTTTACTTGTTGGCCAATTTCCATTCATCAAGATCATCTATGGTCACTTTTGTCTTTAAATCTGCAAGAGTCATTTTCAGGGTTTTAGTTTCATTAGATCTAGGGTTTCGTCAAAAAGGTTTTCAGAATGTTCAATAACGGTCAACAGGTGCATGAGGAGGTTGAATAAAGTTCCAGTACCAATAAATTCCATAATCAATGCTCAGAAATGTATTTTTCCTCAAAACCCAGTTTTGAGGAAAAATAGAGTATTCTAGGTTTTCATGTATAAAATTTGGTGTAATTTCAATTTTTCATATGTAACAGCTTCAGTGGCAACCCTGGTCACCTTGCCAAGCTTTAGCATCATCATCACCTGCAAGGCAAACAAAAAGTTAAGTCATTCAGCTCATCAAAGGAAAAATAAAGCAAAACTGCCTAAAAACAGAGTTTGAAAAGAAAGTGTCAAATGTAAACATTACAAAAGTGGGTTTTATGAGTGAAAAATTAAATTCTCTTGTATATAAGCCATTTCTTGTGTTTAAAAAACTCATTTGCATCCAAAAGATCAAGAGAAACTTAGAGAAATGTTGTGGTAGGAAAATTGTAGCAAGCAGTTCCAGATTTAGGGGCGCAGCGCATTGGGTCACTAGTGCGGCGCATAGGGCTGGCATGGCACATTGGGATACCCTCCACAGTGAAAAAAATACACTGGCACGATGCATAGAGCAAGCGCGGTGCGTTGGGTTTGTGGCACGACGCATAGAGCTGCAAGCCGTTTTCACCCACGAAATTCATCCAAATGCTAAATTCGCTTGGTTACCACCTGTCCAAAGTAAGTCAAACAATATTCCAATGCCAATGAATGTGTGTTTTAAGATGTTTATGATGATTTAATGAAATTTTTTTCAAACCCTACATCCTTCCAATTTTTGCTCAAAAAAAACAATTGCTTAGGGTTTGTAGTTGTGTTTTTGTTGCCAAGTCCACTCGATCACTCCCTCACCCTTTGATTCTCTGATTTGTTTTCTAGTTTCATTAACTCATTCCACTATCCCCATATCCTTGAATTCATTCACCCCGTATCCCCAATTCTCACTATCCCAAACCCTAGCTACAAATTCCTAAACCCTAATTGCTATCCCAAAGCCTAATAATTGTCCCTAAAACCCTTCTATTCCCCAAATTCCAGTCAGCAACATTCCCAAAACCCCGCTTACCCTCTCCCTTCACAGTCCCTCATACATTTTCATACATTTGGTAGAAAAAAATCAAAGACACCTAAAAAAATTTCATACTCATCTAAGACAACTCAAACATTTGGCAAACATGGAATCTGATCCTTCCTATGACCGAGATGAAGAGACACATAGTGGCTCTCCTACAGAATTGCATGCACCAAGGAGACCTCACAAGGGTGGTAAACATATACGAGAGGAGCCTACTTCACTTGCTGAGCTGAAGGCCTGCCCTCTTGTTGTCACGTGCTTTCAACACCAATCTTGTTATCAGTTCTGTGAGATGGTTGTGAGAGTCCAGTACTATCATGAGTTGGCCAGGTTGTTTCTACTTCATCTACATCATGGCCAAGTCACTCTAGCAGGTGTGACATTCACCTTGACACCAGAGTCTATTTCTCTAGCAACTGGAATTCTAAATGTCGGAGAGTAGTGGAATAAAAGGAAACAAATTGATAGGGAACATTATGAGCCATACATCAAGGCTGGTTATCAGAGACATCTCAGCATAGTTTTTCCCTTCCGGTACCTGAAAGACTCATATGCTCCCTTGATGAAACTCATAATTAAGTATTTCAGTTGTGAGGACCGGTTTTCTCGCCTATATGCCTATCATATCAGATTGTTGATTCACTTTACTAGGGTGAGAATGATGAATCTCCCCTACTTAATGTGCCGAAATATTGAGAAGATTACCACCCTAGTGCAAAGGAAGACTCCTTAGCAACAGTATAACAACATATACCATTTTGCACCAATCAAGATTGTGGTCATGCATCAGCTTGATTTGCAGAACATCTCATGGGAGGATTTCATTTCTCATGAGATCTTCATGGCTCCTGAAGTACCTCCAGAAGGTTTTCATGAGATAGGTGGACCTTCACATCAGCAGGAGAGTCATGAGACAGACCACAAGTGTGTCGGTGTTTGTCACCTATCAAAAGGGCACTAGAAGGTTGTTTGCAGCAACAAAGCGAGTATTATCTCCACCCAGGGTGGAAGGGGTCTCACTTCCTCCATCACCAGAGTAGGTTCAGGACAAGGGAAAGCGACCACTACATGATGGGGGGCCTTCAAGAGAGTAGGAGACAGATTTCATTCTCATTCAGGATGATGACACTGATTTGGGCCCACAAATCTCAAGGCTCAAGGAGATCATCCAAGAGCAACAAGCGGACATCAATGATTTGTCCCTCAACCTAGAAAGAGCTAAGTGGATAATCAAATACCTGGAACAAAGAAACAAGCAGCTAGAGGATCAACAAACCATTATGGAGTTGCAAAACATGTCAGGCGAGGATTAACTGCAGGAAAACTGATTCATTTATTCCATTAGGTAGCTATCTATTATATACATGAATGTGATCGTTCAGTTCATCTTCTTGATGACTGTTCACATTCAATTCTCCCAATCGCTGAGGATTAGGTGTCAACATTCCCCCCCTTAATCTGAAGGGAT
>APFE030949806.1:0-13097 GCA_000404065.3 Pinus taeda | reverse complement strand
TTTAGTTAGGCATATAATTAAAATAAACCAAGATTCTTGCATATCACCTAGTTTATAGGATTTGCATTTCATCTAGGATAGTCAAGCATTTATTAAACAACAGTTGTTCATCCGTTCATTTGGTCCTCAATTGATATAAAGCAAGTGGTTGACTTCATAAGCCACTGGTCTCACAAAGTAATTTAATCTAATCTCTTAAAACTTGCTAAAATCAACCAAGTGGCTAGACCATTCAATCGTGTCTCCCGAACTTGTGGTTGCCAACGAGTTTTTCATTTTCACATTTCATAGGAACTACCCCCCCATAGCCTACTATTGGGAGATAGCTAGAACAGAGAGGTCAGGGTTCAGAGTGTCAGCGCCTGACCTGAGTCGTTGTCACACTATGCCTGAATAATCTGAGTGACAACAGGACCCATAATTTGTCCCCCTTTCTTCCCTTTCTCTCCACAAGTGCGAATTTCTCCAAGGGGTGTGTATTCCCTCTTGGAATGGCCCCCACTACCCACTTGTATTTCAATTTGCCTCCTTTTTCCCATGTTTGAGCCTCCCTTAATCAAAATTGCAAAGTAGGTTCTGCCTAACCCACTTTTCCGAAGTCCATCATGTCAAAATACCAAAATTGTGCAAAAATGTATTTACTTAGTAGAATTGTTAAGTGGGAACAACATAGTCCTCCCCACCTAGATGTTGCTTACCCTCAAGCAACTACAGTGATGGGTGCTGAAGAACCTGTTCTCCTTCCCAACCAGCATCCTTCTCAGGTAAGCCCTTCCACTTCACCAAGAACTCTCTAACGGCCTTGCTCCTGAGCTTCCTTTCCCTTACCTCCAAAATGGATTTAGGCACCAACACCAAATGCCCCTCATCATCTAGAGGTGGTAACTTCGTGTTATCTATCACTTGTTGCCCCAAATCCTTCTTCAAGCATGAAATATGAAATATGTTGTGCACTTTACTCCTAGATGGAAGTTCCAGCTCATATGCCACCTCTCCAACTCATCCAGTCACCCTGTAAGGTCCATAGAAGCGTGGCTTGAGCTTCTCAGCGCCCTTCTACTTCAAGGTGGACTATTTGTATGGTTGGAGCCTCAGAAAAACAAAGTCCACAACCTCAAAGTGTCTCTCAATCCCGTGTCTGTTTGTATATGTCTTCTGCTGGTTCTGGGTCGCCTGAAGATTATCCTTGAAGCTCTAAGGATGTCTTGGCACTTTTGTATCCAATCCTTGACCCCTATGGCCCGGCTGTCTCCAAACACCATATCAGCAAAGATTAGAGCATCATAACCATATAAAGCACGAAATGGAGACATACCTATCAACATTTGATACAAAGTGTTATAGCAGTACTCTCCAAGATGAAGCCATCTCACCCATGCACATTGTTGCTCGGTCACATAATTGCGCAGGTACCCTTCTAGCCACTTATTCACGGTATCGTTCTGACCATCCATCCGTGGGTGGTAGCTGGTAGTAGGTGTGAGCTTGGTCCTCAAAATCCTCCCATGAACCTATTATCTATGTCGCTAACTATGGTCTTGGGAAGACCATGTAGAAGGAACCAGGGTAGCGAGGGAGTGTCTCCCCCCTCCCGAAGCGCGCTCCACTCGAGAGCAGTTTGGGAGGGATATTGGGAGCGCACTCCCTTAAAAAAATTCACTCCCTGGTTTTTTGGGAGCGGTCAAGGAGCATTCGCTCCCTAACCGCTCCCATTCGCTCCTGAAGCGAATTTTTGAGGCGGAAGCGGTCAGGGAGTGATGAGTCCTAACCACTCCCACCTAAAAAAATCACTCCTCGTGAGCGAAAAAGGCACGGTTGCGCGAGGGAGTTTTTGGAGGGAGGGGTGGGGCAAAAGAAATAAAAGGCCCTCCCCTTGTTGAGAAATCTAGGGGCAGCAAGTGTAGGAGATTTCTCTTCTTTTGATAATTTCTTGTGATGTATTTTTACTTACTTGATATACTTCTTCTTTCTTTTATTTATAATTAGTGTTCTCTATCATCAAACAGCTACCAAAACATAAAGAACAATGATATAATAGGACACAAGATGTAGGCGATCAACCAGGGCCAAAACCTGTCCAACTTGAGAGGAAAACCAACCAGAATTCTTTCTCTTCTTATAGACCTTCAAATGACAAATTCCAAGACCTTTGATCCTTGATCGAGAACCTCCAAGACCAATTCAAACCTTGCTTTTATCAACTTTTGCAAATTCTGACTTACAACAACTTCTTTTACAACTTCAACTTGCCCATCAACTTTTTTGCAACTTCGACTTGCCTAGAAACATCTTATGTAACTTCGACCTGCCCAGAAAAATCTTCTACAAAAACCCTAACCCTTGCACCTGTGATAAATGATAGTGTGATATTGTCCCTTTCTTCTTTGCTTGGGTAGATTCTCTCTTCTAGAGAATTCGGCTTCCAAAATAGCTCTTCTTGATGACCTGACTTCACTTTTGCAACCTGGCTTTTCTGCAGCAGCAAGAACCCTAATTCCTTTGCACATGTGGAGAGAAGTAGCCCAGAAACAATCCCAGAAACTCGATTTTCTCTTACTCCTTCGTCCTCTTCTACTTTGCACTTCTTCTTGTACTTGTGATCGAACTTGTGTGTATCAAGTGTCTTCCAAGTGAAGTCGATGTCTCCTTTATATAGGCTTATCATTGGGTTGAATTGGTCCTTTTAGGCCGAATTATATTTGAGTGTAGGCTGACTTGAAAATTGCAACATGACTTGGTCTTGGAGGGTTCTTTTGACTTGACTTTGACTCAGATAAATTCTTTTTACAATATGGAACAAGCCTAAATGGGTCATTCATACACTCCCTCTTAACTAGGGAGGTATTCATAATCCATACAATGTACTCGGACATTCTCAAGCTGAAGAATTCTCATAAGAAGAGTCGCATTGGTAACCCATCTGTATAGCATCATATTAACTAGCATTGTCACATAGCGAGGCCTTGACTAACAACTCTATCTCTCCACAAGATTAGAGCACAATGTTGGCGAGACCAATGATTTATAGACACCATCATCATTGTCTCTCAAGGTACATACCCCACCCGAGTGTTCACAGGGTATGTCCTTCTAGGACTATGCTTATCTTGGATTCCCTTTCCTTAAAGAATATCGATCCTGTACGACTACTCTTATCTTGGATGCCCTACCACATCCTCAAAGAGTATCAGATGCCAGATGCTTACCCAATCCTCCATTATTTCTTCCCAAGAGAAGAAAATAATGATGTGCCTATCTCTCCCTCTCAACTAGGGAAGATATACCCATTCCTATTAGAGGAATGTACCCAAGCTCCCTCTTAACCAGGGACTTATCCAAGCTCCCTCTTAGCTAGGAACTTGCTTTCCAAGTTTCTTCTTAACCAGAAACTTGCTTCCAGGCTCCCTCTTAACTAGGGACTTATTTACAACAACAGCTATCTCTTCTTTGTTGGAGATCATGGGACCTTTAACTGCTTGTAGAGCTCCTTCATTTAATGTCATGAATTTCATCTTCTTTGTCTTGTAGGGAATTGGCCATCTATCACTTTCCTTCATGAACCATGTCAGTCATGTCATCCTTCCTTTCATCGGAAAGTGATTTGATAGTCCATATCAAGATTTCCTTCATTAAACTACCTTTTCACATCATGTATCCTTCAGGATCTTCCGTCCTTCCACATGAGCACTTAGTTGTAGATGACATCCACAATTCTCTTCTAGTAATCTTGTATTAGCCCATCAAAATATTGTTCAAAAATTAAAATGAACATCAAATAAAAATTACCTTTTGTGATGGCCCTTAATCATGACATTTGCTTGTTGCAATATCGACATCCTACTCACATATTGACACATCTCCAAGATATCTAATGTCAAGAGTCTTCTTTCTTTTCAAGGTATTCATACCTTTCCCATGGAGATATCATGGCCAATTCTTCTAGTTATCAGATGTTGATTTCCTTTTCTATGTGACCATAGTTGCATCTTTCATGATCTCTTCTTCATTTCTTCACATATTGCTCCCCAAGGAACTTCTATCCATAGTTCCTTCATCCTTGTCAACCACCTCATATTCCATATGAGGACATATTATGTTGATTTCATCTAATCAATATGTGAAGCATGCCTTCATGCATCCTTCTAATGAAAAAGATCCCTTTCCTTTGATCATACTCATGAGGTAGAGTATCCATCCATGCTATCTGCAACTATATGATGACATGATTCATTACACATATGCATACATACCTCTTTTCTTCTTCTGGTCATATAGGCTTCCTTTTAGCAACTTTCTTTCCTTGATTGAGAGTACTTCAACCATGTTGTATTCCTTTGTCATCATACCATCATTCTTCCAAACAATGAATCCCATCCAAGGTGGAATTCTAAGTGAGCCACTTGCTTCCTCCAAGAGATGAACCTTCTAATGAAGATTCCAATAGAGGATCCTAATTATCCTCATCTTGCAAATGCTCCTTCCCAATCATGTATGATGAGTTCTACCCTAGATGGCTCTCTACGAACCATAAGTACTACTTATGCTTCAACTAAGGTAACCAAGGGTTCCTTCCTCCTAATAATGACTGCCATAGACTTCTACTTCAGCTATCTTTCAAGCTTCTTACGATGATGTCATGAGCTCTTGCTTCAATTGTGTGCCCTTATGATGCCATCTCCTAAAATGATGCATCCTATCATGCTTCCAAAGTTTCCTACCATGATAGTTATACTTTACAAAACTGAAAAGAACTTCGTGAAGAAGATCATCTTAATCATAGTAGAGATCCTTTACTTCCTCCTTTGATTTCTTCTTTTCAGCTTCTTCTACTTCTTCGGTGATATGGGCTTCTTCCCTTCCTCTTTTGTGATTGTCCTTCTTGAGTTTGGGACAATCTCTATTGTAGTGCCCATATTCTTGAATTTCCATAGCATTGAACCTTCTCCATATTCTTCTTCTTTTTTGAGGACCAAACTTCCCTTTTCTCTTAGCCATGGCAGCAAATGCTTGTGTTTGCTCGTTTGATCCTATGTCACTTTTTGCCTTCAGCCTTGTTTCTTCAATTTTGCATAGTGACCAAAGTTCATTGAATGCGGTTGCTTCCTTCTTTCCATAGATGCTTGCTGTAAACCTAAAGTTGCCCCATTCCTCCAATATTGCATTGAGGACTATGGTAGTCATTTCCTTATCAGACATTATTTATCCCTACTCTTGTAGTTTGTCTCTAATGTCTGACACCCTCATAAAGTATGAGGCTATTCCTTCTTCTTTTGATATCTTTATTTTGTAGAGTTCTTTTCTTAATGAGATCACTTCTCCTGTAGTGCTTACAGCGAACAATTCTACAAGTTTGTCATATATTTATTTTGATGTTTCCAACTTTGAGACATCAGGAATGAGGGGATCTTTGATCGATTCTATGAGAATCCTTTGAGCCCTTACTTCCCCTTTCATGTACTTTGCAAAAGCTTGAGCTTCTTCCTTTGGAGGTTTAGTGATTGAGCCCTTAACATGTTCCACAACTTCATTTTCTATGAGGATCAAATCTATCCTTTTCTTCCATGCAAGAAAGTTTGATGCCCCAACCAACTTGTTGATTTTCTTGCAAAAAGACATTTGGATAAATTCAAATGTGGACATATAGATACTTACTTGTGAAGATACTCCTTCATGACAATATCTTTAATCTGTTGCCTTGACTTTTATGATGATATTGATAGAATATGTTTTCTTGATGAACATGTCTTCTTTCAAAAGTGATCCTTCAAAGAGAGGGAGATCACCTTGATTCCTTGACGATGATGATGACAATGCCTTCTCCTTGATTTTATCTTCAAGATGCTTCCAATTTGTAGTTCTTCTTTGCTTGTGTAGAGGTAGGGTCTTTCGAGGTGATGTTTGTGCGAGGTTCCCAAGAATGCTTTAAGTGTAGAATCTTTCTAGGTTTCTGAGGTCTCCTTAGAGCCTTCTTTGAAGATGATGTTGTAATCCTTGTCCTTTTGAGATTTTAAGATGAGTGGCCCTTCTTGGTGAACGATGCTCTTGATGATATTTTAGTCCTTCGACCCTTGAGTGTCCTTCTTTAAGTTGTTCCTTGACTTGTTACCTTAACTCTGATACCATGTTGAGAAATCTAGGGCAGCAAGTGTAGGAGATTTCTCTTCTTTTGATAATTGCTTGTGATGTATTTTTACTTTACTTGATTTACTTCTTCTTTCTTTTAATTATAATTAGTGTTCTCTATCATCAAACAGTTACCAAAACATAAAGAACAATGAGACAATAGGACACAAGATGTAGGCGATCTGTCAGGGCCAAAACCTCTCCAACTTGAGAGGAAAACCCACCAGAATTCTTTCTCTTCTTATAGACCTTCAATTGACAAATTCCAAGACCTTTAACCCTTCCCTTGACCAAGAACCTCCAAGACCAATTCAAACCTTGCTTTTATCATCTTCTACAAATTCTGACTTCCAACAGCTTCTTCTACAACTTCAACCTGCCTAGCAACTCTTCTGCAACTTCGACTTGCCCAAAAAAATATTTTGCAACTTCGACCTGTGCAGCAACTTTCTACAACTTCGACTTGCCCAGAAAAATCTTTTGCAACTTCAACCTGCCCAGAAAAATCATCTGCAAAAACCCTAACCCTTACACGTGTGAAAAATGATGGTGTGATCTTGTTCCTTTCTTCTTCACTTGGGTAGATTCTCTCTTCTAAAGAATTCGACTTCCCAAATAGCTCTTCTTGATGACCTAACTTCACTTTTGAACTCGGCTTTTCTACAGCAGCAAGAACCCTAATTCCTTCGCACATGTGGAGAGAAGTAGCCCAGAAACAATCCCAAAAACCCGATTTTCTCTTACTCCTTTGTCCTCTTCTCCTTCGCAATTCTTCATGTCCTTGTTACTTGTGTGTATCAAGTGTGTCTTCCAAGAGAAGCCAATGTCTCCTTTATATAGGCTTATCAGAGGGTCGAATTGCTCCTTTTAGGCAAACTTGAAAATTATAACATGACTTGGTCTTGGAGGGTTCCTTTGACTTGAATTTGACTCAGATAAATTCTTTTTACAATATGTACCATGCCTAAATGGGTCATTTATACATGACAATGACTCATAAGCCCTAGAAGCTCTAAATGTTAGCTTGACCTATACAATAAATTTCCTTGAGCATGAAACCCATGCCTCAAGAACAATAATAGAAAAATTTATTTTTCTCATTACATAAAATCATGATTACATATGTCATTATGAAGAAGAAGAGATCCTGGGCGAGCTTCTTATGAACGAAATCAACAGGAGCTTCAACGTAAGCGCTAGACAGCGCAGTCTTGAACGATTGCCCACGCCCTAACTCAATGGGGTGGGGCATGCTGAGGACTACTCCCCTTGATTCCAGCCATACCCAGTAAACGATATATACCTGGTATGACATATTTACATATATAACCTACACACTAATGCATTGAATGAAAGGATTGACTTGAACCCGCCAGGGATACGGGACATACATAGATAGCAGTGGATAGTGCGGTCTAGAGCGCTGGGCAGATAACGCGGTGGAGATAGCTGCGGATAGTGCGGTCTAGAGAGTTGGGCAGATAAGCCTAATAGCGGGGTGGACCTTATACGGGGGTTAGCTAGGAAGAGGTATACGTGGTATAGGTAATGCGGGGTATACCTAGCCAGTTTCTCTCTTGGTAAAGCCTATCCTGGCAGTCCTGGGGTTACTGGGTATACGTCTAAGTAAGAGCTTATACGAGGTATACTACCTATAATGTACTAGCTATACCAAACAGGCCCTGATCGGGCATTTGATTATATAAAAACTAGCCTTTCAGAACGACACTTTCCTACTTATCATTGGGCAGTCTGCGGACCCTGACCTCTCAGTGTAATGAACATTGCGGGAATCTTATATTAGATCCTTGCTTCTTGACTTGCTTCCTCTTTACCTAGCAGTGGCACGAACATTCTGGGAAGATCATAAAGCCGTCTTGCTTCTTGACTTGCTTCCTCTTAGGGGCTTGGGCTCGCTTAGCAAACTTGGCTGGCTTACTCAACTGAGCGGATGCCGAGTCTGAGTCTGGCTTTACTGACCTTGGCCGGCTCCCTACGCAACCCATCTCCTCTAGTTGGTGCTTGGCTTAGCTGGGTCCTATGCCTCACCCTTTTGGGGCTTCTACTTGACCAAGGTAGGCGGAGCATCGGGTTGTTACGGACCTTGCCTACTCATGGGGAAATCAACCCCGGGCCTCTACGTGTTTGGAAGTTCCCAACCTTGACTACTTCTTTATGATTGGGGAGTCAGCGAACACATACCTAGCTGTGTTACCACACGTGGTGGGGTGGGATGGGAATGTTTCCTTTATTTTATAGGCTAGTCCCTTCTCTCATTCGCACTCGATATTCAATTAACTAAAATAGATAAGGGTGGTTCCGAGTAGGCATGCTCCTGCACCGAGAGATGATTCGGGAATAGCGGAAAAGGATACTTGCTTCCTTGGGTGGGGCAGGTGTTCCTCTTTCACTGCTTGCGAGTATAACCTCCTTTGCACCGACCGGACAACCATCATGACGGGAAAGGCTTGATAGATTCGGCCGCAAGATAAGCCGGTTAGGAGTCTCTTTCCACTGTAGGAGACAGCTTTTCCATAAGTGGTAGAGATTGATTTCTGAGGTATGCTTGTCTTCCTCTGGTTGAGTCATGTAAACCTCCTCCAATGGGCTCATCCATTTATAGAACCCCAGCTAAGAGTACCCAGGAGGGGGAAAGACATAATAATGGCCCTAAGATCTCTAATGAGTACTCATTTCCCTGCCTGTCATGCTGCTGCAACCAGTTCTCTGGAGCGTTTGAGTTCCACAACTTGGGATCTAGTAAGATCCTCCTAAAAATATCCTGCTAGGGAGGGATAATATACTTCGCTTGACCCGGAGAGCCTGTGAGGCATGTCACCTGCTTACCTG
Organism: Pinus taeda; assembly: GCA_000404065.3. Taxonomy (NCBI): domain Eukaryota; kingdom Viridiplantae; phylum Streptophyta; class Pinopsida; order Pinales; family Pinaceae; genus Pinus; species Pinus taeda. The sequence goes on along the minus strand of APFE030949806.1, from coordinate 4,124 downwards.
AACCGGATTCAAAGTGTATAATCTGATTTCCACCAAGTATCTCTAGAGTAATATCATGGAGATCAAGGGTTTATCCGGTTGCATGAGGTCCGTGGATGGGAAGGGTGAGGCGCGAAGCCCTTGCCTTTAGATTGTTCATCTCCCCGGCACGCCTAGTATGCTCTTCTACAAGCTTGGCCTGCACTACTTCCTCAACCGCAGCAAGAGGGGTAGGAGCCCCTTCCCCGAACGACTTGTGCCCAAGAATTCATGTCTCAATTTCTTGTTTGAAGGTGGAATGTTGAGTTGAAAACTCCTCCCTCTCCCTATTCAAACCAATCCAATGCTCCAGGGCTTGCTTCTAGGAGGACTATATATAAAAAGACTCCATCTTCAGGTTCTTTGAAAAATAAGGCTCCAGGGCTTAAGGCTATGGATCTTCCAACCATATTTCACTTTCATACAAATAGCATTTCACAACGTTTAGAGCTATTGCGCGGGGGCATGGATAAGCTAGAATTGCTGCTATTGCTGGTACGGCTGGAATTGCTTTTAGGCTTGAGGAACCCGACTGCTGCTGGCTTTTAGTTAGTGTAGGCATCGTTCGTTACTTGCCTCGTTAGTTACTGGCAGGCTGATGGTTGAATTACCCCGGGCAGGAGGGTCGAACCCATAATGCTAGAACCTGTGACTAGACCCACGATTATGGTGCTTCGCGAAACAAGAGCATTGAACCCACCAGTAGTAGATTGACCTGGCTTGACATCCCACCCATTGTAATCAATACACAGAACGATATAGATTGAGATGAGTTCCCCCATGTTCCCATCAGAAGACATTGAGCCATGCTTGTTTACTTACGCTATGAATACCTAGGGATTTGAAGAAACGATAGGACACAGTGGACCTACTTCGAACTTGCTGCTTGCTGGATAGCTGGACAGAATGATTGATGGTACCGCTGCCTAGAATAATGAAGAGGGTGCCTACAATACAAATATGATTCTGAAAGGAGGGGGGGGGAGGAAAAGCATATTAATTGCTGAGCTTACTTTTGGATAATTACGTGTATAATAATAGAATTGAATTAGTACTGCTTGAGTTACTTGCTTCGGTACTGGAGATTCTTTTACTGCTCGCTGGGACAAGAAACTTGCTTGTCGATGAAACCCCGGCTGGCAGAAGAAACGACACGAGCTAGTTAGGAAAAGAAACAATTCTATCTTCCCCATCCCTCTATCCCCTCTACCCTCTATCTCTACCTCTCTCTACTGTAACCTATCCACCGCTATCTCTACTTCTCTCTACCGATACTAAATACTTTATACTCTAGACGTTCAGTTCATCAGTCCAGATACGGTAAGTCTATAGACGTGAAAGCCAGAACAACCCATCCCGAAAGTGTTTGTGTGAGGAGGTGCACCGATTACCCTAACAACTTATCCATGCATGACAAGGTGCCAACTTCAAAGAATGAGAGATGTGAACCAATGGATGGATAGGAGTTACAGCAGACACGTTCTTTTCAATCCATTAGATACAGATGTTCTGTTCAGTTCATATACGTGAAATCTATATACATGAAATAATTACCCCATCCCGACAGAGTGAGTGAGGTAGGTAGGTGCACCTATGAAGAGTGATTGATTGAAAGAAATCAAATGGACTAAAGCTAGATCACCACGGAAGTCATAGTCATGGCTTGAAAATGGGAAACAAGCGTAGTGTCAGGTCAAGTAGTGGAAATTACGTTTACTAGTGTAATTAGAGCTTAGAGTCTCATGCAAGTGGTTACAGTGTATGAAACCTTATGAAATAGGTACAACCTTAGAATAGGTAACTGCTTAGGCTTAATCAATTAGAAAGAAAATAGATCATTAATGGAACAATCACATCCAGAGTGTAGGCTGGCTTGACCAAACCGGCTTGAACCAACCTACTAAGGATAATCACTTACCCTACCAGCTTCTATTACGCTTGAACTAGAAGTCTGTATGGATACAGAGAGAGTCCAGTCATTATCGCACTACAGAGAGGCTAAGCATAGAGAGTAGAGCTAGGAGTTAGCTTATGAACTCAAGCTAAGCACCATATGGATTCCATTGGTTGTTTCTTTATATGGAATGGGTGTCGTAGATATGCGATCATCATATAAAATTTATTTGGATTTTGGATTATTCCCCACTGACTAACCTCACACTCACTAACCTTACTGGGCATGTGGTCTGGTAACCTGAATAGCTGCTGCTATAGTACCTTCTCCCTTAGGTCTGGTCTACATGTCTAGTCTGGCGTACCCTACCACCCTACCCTATGCGGTTGTGGAACCTCAGCAAGCAGCATTGGCTTACATCTGTTCTCGGCCAGCGGCATCTAACCATAAAGTATGGTGGTTTCTTATTGGCTAGCGGGATCCCCCACACATACACAGTCTGGTGTCTCTTTTGTCTATGCGGTAGCAGGTTCCATGCTCTTGGGTCTCTTGATAAAGGCTTCAAAATATGGTCTCGTCCGGTTCGGTCTCCGGTCGATGACGGCAGCGAGGTATTCGGTCACAGGGGGAAGGTGTTTTCACTGTTTAAGGGGCCCTATCGCGTATGATGGGGTCCTTCTCTCACGTCTGCTGCTGACTAAATCCTCTCATCAGGGAGATTGAGCCATTCAGGAAGATGGGCTAATTGGATGGTGAAATTAGAGGAGTCTTATTTGGAAATAAAGCCCTACCCACATGTTCCAAAATATCATCTGCAAATGGTGTAGCGAAGGGGTCATGTACATACACATGCTTAATTCAATCCCTCCCTTATGAAATCCACACAGATCTAGATCTCACCTGTATTCTTAATGATCACGGGGATTATCCACAAAGATTCCTCGATAGGGAAGACGAGTCCTGCCTTCAACATCTTATAAAGCTCTAGTTCAACCTTCTCTTTGATTCTTGGATTTCATCTGTATGACCTCTTTTGATAGGCTTTGCATCAGGTTTCAAATGATTTTCATCTCACTTACTAGTGAGCCTGCTATGCCTTGCCTGATGCGGACAAGTGGGTCAACCCCCTTAGGAGAAGTCTTTAGGAAATAGTCTCCATATTCTCTAAGTAATTCTACCGTAACTGGTATTTATCCAATCACACTCGGATCTTATTCATAGCAAATAGCCATGAAGCTAACTACCCAGATTTCCCATAAAGACGTTTACACCTGGACTAGCCATATCCACATTTTCACGTCTGATATCGCCATATCTACGTCCTTGCTAAGAATCAATCTAGTCTTCCCTTTGCCCCATAGGTAGACCCTTCGCCAGTCATATCTACGTGGCTATATATGATGTCACATAGATACGTGGACCACTTGGATTTGCCATCTCGATATCGCCATATCTACTACTACTAAGCCAGCAGGTTGCCAATGCCAGTGCTGGGCCTCACTCAGAGACTACTCCACTTGGACTACTTGCTCGGCTGGGCTACTTGAGATAAACTATGTAGCATGGAGAAGTTTTCACCTCTGATATTTGCCTATCTATGTCTGCTAGTGGATCCCCGGCTGCTGGATCCCTGGCTGCTTAGCTTGGATCTGGTCTGCCAACTTGAACTCCACGGAGGAAACATAGCCCTCGACCCTCTCCTCGAAACTAGACCTCGAAACAACCGTGGCCCTACACTTCCACCTCGATCCTCAACCCTTGCCCTATAACTTGACATCACTACGCTGCAGAACTTTCCTACCTCAACTTGATGGGCCATGCATTATATATGAGGCATCCGTTGAGGATAGATCAGGCGCCATACACATAGTTTCATTCACGCTAGGATGGTTTTGACGGCCAGGGAAGTAGGTTGGGCTTGGAGATATATTGATTGATTGGACTTGATTGATTCACTTTAGAAAAGATTTTGAGAATAGCGTTCCCACCTGCCCCATCTTCCGAGAATAGTTTGACACCAAACTCCCCATAGCACGTCCCAATAAACTAACCATCTAACGTCCCAATATTAGGCGACAAGAGATGCGGGGTCCACCGGATCGACCAATGAGTGACAGCAGACCCAACCAGGAGACCTAAACTGAAGACCCAGCCAGCAGACCCAAACAAGAGACCTTGCCATAGCTGCCAGACCTACAACTCCTACGCCAAA
>APFE030949801.1:0-25109 GCA_000404065.3 Pinus taeda | reverse complement strand
AATTAATTACATATACATAATATTAATATATTTTAAAATTTAAAATTACCTAATTTTAATAGATTGAAAAACCATACTTATATAAACTATACAAAATTTAATTAAACGTTTAAAAAAAACTTTTATATAATATTATAAAGTTTATACAATTATTTAATGTCAAGAATAAATAATAATGAAAAATAAAAAGATATATTAAAAAATAATTAATAAATAAATAAAATTAAAATAAAACTTAAATTCATAAACAATTCAACATAAAGAAATTCCTACAAAAATTATAATGTTTTAAAAAAAAAAAATTAAACATTTTTAAATAGAAAAAATAAATACTTTCAATATCCAAGCTTTTGATTTTATTCTTTTTACAATTGAAAATATATATATTAAAATGAAATTGTAAAAAATAAATACTTAAATATAAATGAGAGCTTCAAGATTTGAAAATTTAAATATAAATATAAATTTTTATTTAAAATTTTTTAAAATAATAAAGAGTTTAGAGTTAATAGAGAATAAAGAATTAAAAAAATAAAGAAAATCTTCGAGTTTAAATATATATTTTTTGATAATTTTTTAATTAAATTTATTAATAAGTAATTCGAAAAAATATTAAAATTACATAAATTAATTATGGGCTGAATTTTTTTTATTAGATGGATTTTTTAATAATAATTCATTTTTTGTACAAATTAAATATCAATCTAATAAATTTTATAAATATAATCATACTAATAAATTTATAAATATAATAATACTAATAAATTTTAATGTAATTTTTTTAAAATCTAATTTAATTTAACTTAACCGAATCAATATTCGTTATTGGTAAAAGATTTCGAATGTTAATTTACATTTCATTTTTACAATAAATTTTAATAGGTTAATTTAATAACTTAAAAATAATGATATTTTGTAATCTTAAAATGTAGAATTTTGTGATTTATGATTAATACAAAGAAATTTGTGATTTATGATTAATACAAAAAAAATCACTTATCAGATTTTATGTGGACGTTTGAAGCACTTATGGTTGTACTTATGCATCATAAAATGAACCATCTCAACGTTAATAAATGAAATATTTGAAAACAATCTTAATTGCAGGACATTGAGCCGCTCTTCTTGCCGTTCTCATAGTTCGCTTTCGCAGGCCTAAACATCCCCAGGTTTCTCATTGTCTTCGGAGGCACGACAGGTTCCCCACTGAGTCTGGGAGTGTCTGCACTCTCCAGCACCCTTTCAGGTTAAGACTTTGGAGGCCCGACAGGTTCCCCACTGAGTTTGGGAGTGTCCGCAGATTGATGCACCAGCTCAAGTCAAGACTTTGGAGGCCCGACAGGTTCCCCACTGAGTCTGGAAGCATCTTCAGATTGTGGCAATTATTCAAGTGAAGACTTTGGAGGCGCGACAGGTTCCTCACTGAGTCTGGGAGTGTCTGCAGACTCCAGCACTGGTACAAGTGAAGACTTTGGAGGCCCGACAGGTTCCCCACTGAGTCTGGAAGTGTCTGCAGACTGGTGCAGGTGTCCAAGTCAAGACTTTGGAGGCCCGACAGGTTCCCCACTGAGTCTGGGAGTGTCTGCAGACTGGTGCACCACCTCAAGTCAAGACTTTGGAGGCCCGACAGGTTCCCCACTGAGTCTGGGAGTGTCTGCAGACTACTGCAGCTGTACAACTCAAGCCTTTGGAGGCCCGATAGGTTCCCCACTGAGTCTGGGAGTGTCTGCACCCTGAAGCACTTGGTCAAGTCAAGACTTTGGAGGCCCGACAGGTTCCCCACTGAGTCTGGCAGCATCTTCAGATGTTCGCACTCGGACAAGTCAAGACTTTGGAGGCCCGACAGGTTCCCCACTGAGTCTGGGAGTGTCTGCAGACTCCTGCACGAGCTCAAGTTAAGACTTTGGAGGCCCGACAGGTTCCCCACTGAGTCTGGAAGCATCTTCAGAGCGCAGCACTCGGTCACGTGAAGACTTTGGAGGCCCGACAGGTTCCCCACTGAGTCTGGGAGTGTCTTCAGATGTTTGCACTGGGACAAGTCAAGACTTTGGAGGCCCGACAGGTTCCCCACTGAGTCTGGGAGTGTCTGCAGACTGGTGCACCATGTCAAGTCAAGACTTTGGAGGCCCGACAGGTTCCCCACTGAGTCTGGAAGCATGTCCAGATCGATGCAGCCTTTCACGTGAAGGCTTTGGAGGCCCGACAGGTTCCCCACTGAGTCTGGGAGTTTCTGCAGACTCCAGCACTGGTACAAGTGAAGGCTTTGGAGGCCCGACAGGTTCCCCACTGAGTCTGGGAGTTTCTGCAGACTGGTGCAGTGGTTCAAGTGAAGACTTTGGAGGCCCGACAGGTTCCCCACTGAGTCTGGGAGTGTCTGCAGACTGGTGCAGTTGTTCAAGTTAAGACTTTGGAGGCCCGACAGGTTTCCCACTGAGTCTGGGTGTCTGCAGACTGGAGCACTTGTTCAAGTTAAGACTTTGGAGGCCCGACAGGTTTCCCACTGAGTCTGGAAGCATCTTCAGATTGCGGCAGCTGGTCAACTCAAGCCTTCGGAGGCCAGACAGATTCCCAATCGACTTTGGTAGCGTCTGCAGCTGCTCGCACTCCAACTGAAGACTTTGAAGTCCTGATAAGTTACAAAATTCATTTGAAATAGTTTTAAGAAAACAGGTTTTCAGAAAAACCTTTTCAAGGTGCTTCAGTTTTCCAATGGACTTTGGAACCTTTGAAAGGGGAGCATCAATATGCAACTCCCTCAATTGCAGAGGTGCCTGCAATGTTCACATGCATTATTAAAGTGAGTTTGAGCCTCCACAGCATTTTCGCATTGTGGCATACGATAACAATTCATACACTATTAAAAAAGGTAAATAGATCTGTTATGAAAACAAATGACTACCTGAAATTTATGTCGCCAGTTATGTCGCCAGAGTGTTTTCAGTCGTTTCCCCTCTATATGTAACACTCTTAAATTCTTTAATGGAATCGAGCGAAGTAAAGAGGAATTAGTACAGCGCTCCCAACGGAGATATAATAGTGGTGGTGACTGTTCACTGGTCAATACTCGTTCAACAGAATGACTTTCAGCCCTAAGCAGCTGCAACCTGCTTAGATTGAAGCTGCCGGCAAAGTTTTCAAAAGATTGTTGTTCAGGGCCATTCCCGTGAACCATGCTAATTCCACGCACCTGAATTGTGCAACCCCAGCTGTTAGTTTTAAGAATTAAAAATTGCCAGACAATTTTGATAACACGAAGCTATTTTGAAAGTCCGTCGAAAGCTTCAGAATACTTACAAATGATTGACGAGACATATTCTCAAGAAAATTCTCTGTGGAATGCCAAAGACGACGGGGATATTCTAGATCTTCAGCTATATCTCTGCCTAGGTCCCGCAGGTGGTCATGCATTCTGAGACATTTTTTACCGTCCACCTCCACGAGGCATCTGTTTTCCAGCTTCCAAAGACCCAGCAACCCTTCCCAGTTGGATCCATCCCATACTCTTATAGCGGTATCCCTTTTTACCCCTATAAAGAAACAGGCGATATCTAAAAACATTTGCTGTTCCTCCTCATCTAGAGCATCATAGCTAATTCTAAGCGTGCTCCGTATACCTTTGGGAAGTTCTTTGGAGGTTTTGCGCAATTGCGCATTCCAAAGCTTCAAATCGTCTTTTCCATGAAGGAGCGCCCCAAGCACTTTAAGCGAGAGGGGCAAACCATTGCAGACATTCAAAAACTTCTCAACCACTTTTTCAAATCCTACAACAGGACTGGGTCGACCGAAGGCATGCCAGCAAAAGAGCTCTTGCGAGTGCTCTCCATTGAGACCTTTCAGTGTGCAAATGGATGACTCTCCAATGCCTGCGCTTCTAAGCACATCCTTATTACGGGATGTAATTAAAATTAAGCTACCTACATCAATAGTATCTATAACGGGTGCACATAATGCATCCAGTTGATCAATATGATCAATATCATCTAAAATGATAAGAGCCCGTTCACGAACTCTTTTGCCCTTCTTTATTTTGTCAGCAACGCTGTTTATCTCCCCTATGCCTTCAGCAAGGCTGTTTATTTGTGCATTGCATTGAAACAGATCCCTGAGAAGGCTACTCTGCAAGGAAGGTAAAGATGTGGATCTGACATCAAATAAGAAGCAAGATCGATCGTAATTTGATCTCTCTCGGTTGAAGAATTGTTTAGCGAGGGTAGTTTTCCCTACCCCGCCAAGACCTACAATTCCCAAAACTGTAACCTTCTCGTTTTGCCGCTGCAATGACAATGTGCAGTCCACATCTTCAATTTTTTCATCGAGGCCAGTAGGATATTTGGCGACGCTGAGAGGCGGTTTGCGAACCTTTTTCACAACTTGTTGGACGACCTCCTGGACGAGCTGCGACTCTTCCCTGAATGATATGCAAATCACAGTTAATCGACTAACGAGAAATATCTACATAAATAATCTGTTATATACTTATGAAACCAGCAAAGTACAAAACTCAAATAATAGGGAGAGTTGGAGGGTCTTACTTGTCCTTCAGCTCAAAACCGACTATATTCGCCACAGTAAAAAGAGTACTCCTCCATTTTTCTATGGTCTTGGGGTCGTGTCGTCGTTCGAGCTTGCCAAGATGTTGAGCATATTCGCCGCTCGCCCACCGAACTTCTGCGGGCTCGACTTTGTAGAAAACCGGAATTATTGTTGACCCCGACTTCAACATCTGTTCCCTCATCAGTACAAGCTCGTGGAGACACCACCTCGATTGAGCATAATTTGGCGAGAATATCGCTACATGAACACAGGCGGTTCGAATAGCCCCTTCGATTTGGGGATCCAACTCCTCTCCTCTTTCCAGTTCTTTCTCGTCAAGAAAAACTGATAATCCGAGATCTTTAAGGCGATCGTAGATAAGGGTAGCGAGTCCTTTCTTCACGTCAGGACCGCGGTGATTTAGAAACACTTGATACACATAGCTGTTGGTATTGCCCTGGGAGGTGGATGCGGAGGATGTTCCGTCACGGGCGGCCATTGGATACAGAATAACAGAGAAGTAAGATCGAAGATATTTTGCAGAGATCGAGAAAGTGCGGTGAGACTCAATATTTGCGTCAGAAAGATTCTGGAGGGCAAGCAACTTACCAGCTGCGCCTTTGCTATTCTTGTGTGTGTATCAACACCCCAATGTTTGGGCACACGATTGAAAACAAAACAGCTCTGGAATGTGGTTGATTACTGAGCTCCTGAGCGATATATATTGAAGTTATATCGTAATCTGAACGGTGGAATTTGGACGCATGAAGTTTCGGGCCAATTTTCCTTTCAATTTCGTCACAGCAAGCATCAAGTTTCCTGGCAATTTCCCCTTCGTCGTGTCACTGCATTATTGACCATTGCCAGCTATCAGTTCCTGTACGCATAAAGCGTTCATTTCCTTGCGCAAATTTGCTTTACCAAAGATAAGATTCCTTTTATGGGACCCATGATATGATTCGTTGCATTTGATATACATCGTCCTGTCACAGCCAGCATCAAGTTTCTTGGCAATTTCCCCTTCGTCGTGTCACAGCATTATTGACCATTGCCATCTATCAGTTCCTGTACGCATAAAGCGTTTGTAAGGCCTCCGTTCAATTCCTTGGCGCAAATCTGCTTTACCAAAGATAAGATTCCTTCAGTCGTGTCACAGAATTATTGACCACTGCCATCTATCAGTTCCTGTACCGTACCCAATCGTTGGGACCCAATCGTTTATGCAAACCAGCTTTTCCCTTCGTCCTGTCACAGCAAGCATCAAGTTTCTTGGCAATTTCCCCTTCGTCGTGTCACAGCATTATTGATCATTGCCATCTATCAGTTCCTGTACGCATAAAGCGTTTGTAAGGCCTCCGTTCAATTCCTTGGCGCAAATCTGCTTTATCACAGATAAGATTCCTTCAGTCGTGTCACAGAATTATTGAGCACTGCCATCTATCAGTTCCTGTACCCGTACCCAATCGTTGGGACCCAATCGTTTATGCAAACCACCTTTTCCCTTCGTCCTGTCACAGCAAGCATCAAGTTTCTTGGCAATTTCCCCTTCGTCGTGTCACAGCATTATCGACCATTGCCATCTATCAGTTCCTGTACGCATAAAGCGTTTGTAAGGCCTGCGTTCAATTCCTTGGCGCAAATCTGCTTGGACCCAATCGTTTATGCAGACCAGCTTGCATCCACCCACCCATGATATGATTCTTTGTGATGAGACGTTAAGTCTCCGACCAAAACAGGTGGCATCCACCGACATAAAAAGCAAGTGCGTGGTAATTTCGTGGTGTACCCATTCAGCATTTTACGCGTCTCCCCGTCGACCAAATGCTTTGGATAGACCATTCATCCTTTTTGACTGCGACGAGATAATTTGTGTTCGATTCACTATCCACGACAGTTGGCGGTTGATGTTATCCCATTCTCTTAATGGGAACCATTGGCATAGCCGGACTTAAATTTTCTATTTCCATAGACAACACTAGCCATGGATTTCAAATAAATGTTACGACAACTTCACATCCTTCACTGCTTTAATCAATCATTAAATTGTTAATTTTTTTTAACTTAATGGTCTAATTGCAGGATAAATTTCATTTCTTATATTTATAATATATATATGATTTATATTATTAGATATACATCCGTGTCGAATTTGATTTTAATATTTTAAACTGTTATTATATATATATTATTTATTGAAATTTAGATATATTATTGTGTTACATATAGATTAATACAATTTTATGATATATAATTATAGTTTGGATATATATTAATAATTGGTATTTATATAACTAATACAATCACATTAATAAATATGGTTGATATACTATAAATATATATGGAGAAGTTTCGTGAAAAGGTATGGGGAAAAGAGTTGGGTAGAAAGAAGAAATATTACATTGTGTGATCTACAAGAAAAAGAGTTTATTGGAGCTAGCATTGCATGGAGGGTAAAAGTTCTTGCTCAATTAAGGACCAATTTACTGGGGCTGTGGAATCGGAAAAACACTTCATTTTGGAATGTGATGCATTCAAAGATATTAGAGAAAGTTATAATAACATGCTAGCATCAGTTTCTTGGCATTGTCTTTTTAGCGAGGGGATTGTTGGAAGGTTGGGCCAACTCATCATCAATTTGAATCGGAAAAGTATTGAATTGCAAAAAGCGAAAAACAAGGATCTAATGGTCTCATAGACTATTTTTACTCTCATGGACCTTAAAATGTCATTTCATTTCATTTTATACTAATTATAATGGTCTCATAGACTATTTTTACTCTCATGGACCTTAAAATGTCATTTCATTTCATTTTATATTAATTATATCCACAACGGCATTATTAAATTTGGTTGATATATGCAAATAAATGTATATCATATCACATTAATAATTATTAGATGTATGGTAAGGATTTAACATTAATACTAATTATTATATAATTATAATAATTATATAAGTAATAATTAGGTTTTATAATATTAAAATATTGAATTTTAATATTAAAGTTTTAGTAATGAGTTTAGTATTGGGGTTTTAGTATAGGGTTTTAATATAAGTAAATATAAATGTTCAACTAAGTGAGTAAGTTTTCAATTAACATTGAAACCTAATATTATAAACCTTATATATTAATATTATAATCCTGTTGATGATGTTGGACCTACCAACATGTGAAGGGATCCCCTGGGTAAGAAGTCCGAACTAGGCCTTAGAACGTTTGGAGTAGGAGTCCTAGCAGTGGGTAGTATGGTATTGCCTTGACTGACGTTGCCGGCAGAGGTAAGTAAGATGTCCTTGTTCGAAGCAAGGGGTGTGACCTTGCAGCAAGTCAAGGAATGTGCATGAAAGGCTCTAACACACGGAAAGGGATAAAAGTGCACCCCTTAGAAGCATGTGATAGCACGCAGCTTAAAAGGGAACACACGAGCTGAAAGACATCACGATATGGAAAGCATGATAGCCGAAAATCCAAAGTGATGAGTTATACCAACAAGACACTTCGATAAGATTCATATAAACACATACGGAATAGTCCATGCATATATGCGTAAATTACAACTACATACATCGTTAGAGTAACCAGGATAGCTGAACTACAATAACAATATATGCATGAAACGCATTGGCTCTGTTATATTAAAAGAGTGAAAGATTCAATCATACATACAACCATGACAACCACTAGCCCCAATAGTGGAACATTACAGTCATTGATGTTTTCTCCTCCAAAGAGATGTACTCGCTCTATACTGTGCAAAAGCCAAGGCTCGTTACAATATACTCCAAGATTTCTCTAAGTTATACCTATCAGAAGCTTAGTTCCCAAAATCCTTTACAATGAGTTATGAAGTTCTATATATAGCAAAGAGTGGGGTGACCCTTCACATTCCCCTTTGTGACTCTTAGCCTACCCTCATGACTCTTCAACTTACACATGATTGTTTACATTCTACTATTGACACTTGGCCTTTCACTTTACAACATGTTTACAATACAATCTACACATGTACCCATGTGAAACAAAAATGGCCTTGAGTAAGCCATGCAAAACATCACTAAGACTCACACAGCTTTGGGAATACTAACTCGTTGACATCCTCTTGGTGATCGATGGTGGCGAACTGATGCCAAGCTTGGTAGTTTGTTATGGTGTCTGTGTACTCTGTGGTAACATCCTTCTAAAAGCAAACTCCTGCCTCTGTTGCATCTGGGTACACTGATTTGGCACCTCCTTCAAACTCGTCATATAGCATGCGCATCATAGCCTTGAGTGCAACCAGACCAGCAACATACTGGTGCATTTTGTCCGCGCTCATCTGCAAATCTACGCTGGTGGCTATGCGCATCAACTGCTCGAAGTACATGTCCATCTCCAACCGGACTTGCTTCTTTGCTTTCGCCTCGGTGACTATGTCAATGGATGGGATCACATGGGTGCGCACAATGACATCCATGCTCCTCAAAACTCGTGCATGTGAAGCCTGTAAGCAGGTGATGAGCTATGGGAGTTCCTCATAGTTCCGTATCTGACTCTAGATGTGTGCCTTCAACTCCACTGCCTTTGGCTTCATCATCTTTGGCTAAGTATAATAGAGCTCTGTTATACCTCATTGTCCGTATCTCCATGTGATCGAAAACAATGTGTATGTCTATCAAGATGCATGCTCTCCTAGCATAGTGCTACTACCAACCATTAAGATGGCCAACTGACTTACGCACGGTGACGAACTTGAAGTACAACTTCCGCATGATTGTCTCGAGAAACGATACGTCATCAAGTATTTCTTTCTTCAACTTTGCTTTGGCGGATGTTGTAGCTTGCTTTTCTTTCTTCTTGGCTGCTTGCAACTCCTTAGTCATTTGCTCGTTCTCAGCTATCAAGAATCTCACACTTGAGTTGGTGGCTTTGGCATATGTCTTTGTAGCATCAGCCAATGTAGTTGGATATTTGCACACATCAGACATGATCACTCATTCATGAAAATGCGCAGGAGATACATGGACATTCGAAGTGGGCACTTTGCGCAACTGTGTAACTCTGTGTTGTGACGCGTTGAATGATATGTTGTGCATGTATGCTTCGAGATTGTCCTCGAGGATTTTAGTGTCTCCTTGATCACTTGGGACTTACTCTGCTCCTGTATCTGGTGAAGCTGATGGAGCGACCTCTTGGTCCTTGGGCATGAGGTCCGTATCCTAATCTTGCTCTGGCTGAACCACATCTGTGTCCATCTGTTCCAACATATGTTCAATATCCTAAACAAAGTCTTGCTCCTACGACTGCACACCCTATTTGCTATCTGCCAGTTGTTCTGATGAATGAATACCCTATATTGGCTCAGTTTCATCAATGTGTGCATGTTGCACCTCTTGTTGTTCTTGTTCCTATTGCACTTCCTTCTCTCTTCTATGCAGCTCTTGTTCTACCCTTAGCTTTTGCTTCAACTCCTGCAACTTCTTCCCTGACTCCTCCAATTTTTTCTTCTCCCTCTATACAACTCATCATATAGCATGTGCATCATTGTCTTGAGTGCAACCGGACCAACGACATACTAGTGCATAGTGTCTGTGCTCATCTACAAATCTGCGCTGGTGGCTATGCACATCAACTGCTCGAAGTACATGTCCAGCTCCAGTCGGACTTGGTTCTTCGCTTTCGCCTCGGTGAGTGTGTCAATGGATGGGATCACATGGGTGCACACAATGACATCCATGCTCCTGAACACTCGTGCTTGTGAGCCTATAAGCTGGTGATGAGCTATGGGAGTTCCTCATAGTTTCGTATCTGACTCTAGATGTGTGCCTTCAACTCCATTGCATTTGGCTTCATCATCTTTGGCAAGAACAATGGGGCTCCCTTGCACCTCATTGTCCATATCTACGTGTGATTGACAACAGTGTGTATGTCTGTCAAGATGTGTGCTCTCCTAGCACAGAACTGCTACTAACCATTAAGATGGACAACTGACTTATGCAAGTGACGAACTTGAAGTACAACTTCTGCATGATTGTCACGAGAGACAATATGCCATCAAGTATTGCTTTCTTCAGCTCTACTCTGGCGGATGTTGTAGCTTGCTTTTATTTCTTCTTGGCTGCTTTCAACTCCTTAGCCATGCACTCATTATCAGCTATCAAGAATCTCACAATCCAACTAGTGGCTTTGGATTATGCCTTTGTAGCATCAGCTAATGCATATGGATGTTTGCGCACATCAGACACGATCACTCATTCCTGAAAATGCGCAGGAGATACATGGACATCTAGAGTGAGCACTCTGTGCGACTGCAAAACTCTGTGTTGTGACTCGTCGAAGGATATGTTGTGCACGTCTACTTACAAATTGTCCTCAAGGATTACAGTGTCTCCTTGATCACTTAGGACTTTCTCTACTCCCGGATCTAGTGAAGTTGGTGGATTGACCTCTTGGGCCTTGGGCATGAGGTCCATATCCTGATCTTGCTCTGGTTTAACCACATCCGTGTCCATCTGCTCCAACATCTGTTCAATCTCCTAAACAAAGTCCTGCTCTTGTGACTGCTCACCCTGTTTGCTATCTGTCAGCTGTTCTGATGAATGAATAACCTATATTGGCGCAGTTTCATCAATGTGTGCATGTTGCGCCTCCTGTTGTTCTTGTTCCTATTGCGCTTCCTTCTCTCTTCTGCGCAGCTCTTGTTCTTCCCTTAGTTGTTTCTTCAGCTCCTACAACTTCCTCTCTGCTTCCTCCAATTTTTGCTTCTCCCTCTGTCTTTGTGCAATCCTTCTGTTGCACCGTCACATCTTTGCCTCAATCTCCAAAGTTTCTCTTAATACAAGTGGATATGATTTGAACTTGCAGCTTTGCTCTGCCTCTGCACTATCAGCAACCTTTCTCTTGCCTTTGTCATGCACAATTCTAATGCCCTCTGTTGTTGCTAATGTTGCTGCCCTCTGAGATGTTGCTGCCTTGTGCACTGCTAACCATTCTACGACCACTCTAATTGGTTCATTGAGCCTTGAGGAGTTATAGCGGTATCTCCATAGGTCTCCCTCAGGCTAATGGCATGCCCCATGGATCCATGGATGATACACTCTCGCACAATAGTCTTCCACTAAGCAATGTGAGTCATATGGATTGAAACTTATGGTGTCAAAGGTGAACTTCCTGAATTCCTTCATCTCGGCCTCAGCATGGTTGAGATTCTAGTTCTCATACAACCCGATCCGCAAAGGAAGAGCAGGCCAAGATGTCTTCTTCTTCATGTGCAGTTTCTTTGACAACCCTCTCAAGATGTGGTATGCAACCTCTTGCATGGCCAACTTGTCCATGGAAAACTTCAGTAAAACATGCGGAACCTTCTCTACGATGTACATTCGAATGAAGGTGCTAAGGGGTGAGGCATACCAATCTGTTATGTTAACCAATGCCTCGATTTCGTTGCTTGTAAAATGCAAGGCGGATCTTGCTCAAAGATCATCCTATACATCGGGGTGACGAAGTGGTCTGATAGCTATAATATAACTCCATGGAAGTTGCACTCAGAGAACAACCTGCAATAGGTATGCACAGAGGTTTCTTAAGGTGTCCATGCCCAACCCAAGCCAGGGAATTGCTAATAGGCATCAAGAATGTAGACGAACATGAATAGCTTTTCTTGTTGACACTTGGGTGGATTCCAGGCATCTATTACTTTCCCCTTTAGTTGGAGAGCCAACATATCTGACTAATTGAAAGGTCTTCCTTCATTCACCAGTTGATCCAACACAATCACCCAAATTTGTGGGAAGGTCTCTATACTTTCTTGGCCGTATAAGCGACATGTGAAGATGACCAAGAACTAATAAGCCTTCCATAGTATATTTGTCTTGTATACCTAATTGGGTGTTGTCCTAAACTTAGATGGCTATCTCACCCAACTCTTCAAGATGTCTCTTGAGTTTGCATTGTTGTTGGGATTAGTGAAGGGTGCATCCATTGTGTTCACCGACTGCGGCAAGTGATACATCTCCTGAAAGTTCTCTTCCCTAAAGATAGCAAGTTTTTTTCCACTGGCATTGCTCAACACCATTGCCTCTGGATCAGTTTGCGATACAATCCAATGGATCATGTCTGCGCATGGAAATGTGGGATACCTGCATGCAACCCGATACAAGCCAAACTTGTGTATGTTGACATAGACTCTGCGGTCCTCCATATTCTCCTCAAAGGTTCCTGAAAAGATGTCATTGATGTCTTGCCATTTGATCTTGATCTCCTTGTCTATGAAAAACTTAGTGTCTTCATAGATGGGCAAGCTCATATACACTTCCTCGACCACATCTCTAGTTGTGCTCTCAACAGTGTCGTTTGACCCTTCTCTCTTGGAAGCCATTGTACCTATATTGCTGAGAGACTGATGAGCACTTGTGATACCTGGAGACGGAGAAACACTCATGGCAAGAAAACTGTTGTGAAAACCAAAAGAAACTTGAGGGCTAACATGCAACACATCTGGGTGACTGATTGGAAAATTTGCACAATTTTCTCTAGGAGGATGGGAGAATGACTACTAGAACTGCATAGAGCACAGTCACGGCTGTTAGTGAGTTGACTGACTTCTAAAATTGCGAAGAGCACAATCCAACTTGGCCTACTGATGACTGGAACTGTGCAATGCTTAGTTTCAGTCAGCATGACTGCAACCCGGGAAAATTGCATTGTGTAATTCTGGAGGCCACCTGAGGCACTACCTCTCAGAATTGTGTAGAGCACATCCTAGGAGGCCAATGTGAGGCAGGCTCTGCATAATTTCTGGGAGCAAGGCAAGGCCTTCCATCCTAGAAATGCGCAGTGCAAGTTAGGCAAGGCAAGGTCTGGGCCAAGGCAAGGTCTGGGCCAAGGCAGCTCAGACCTACCGACGGGCGACTGAAAATAGTAAGGACTGAATGCTTGTGTGAAGTTGGGTGCAAGAATGAGCGAATGAACATGCATGCAATCAGTGAGTGCAGGATTCAATAAAATGGGAAAACAATGAGGTGTGTGAAGCGAGTCGCCACAACTACGACTATAAGTGCAGAAACAATGTTATGCATGTGACAACAAGGAAATGCAATGAAAAAATTGAAACAATGCTTCTACAAACTAACATGCATTAAAACGACAGCAAGAATTCAACAAAACCAAGCAAACAACACTCACACAAACCAAAATACAAAAAGTGACAAAAAATCAACAAAACACATGAAAAGTTAACTAACCTAGAAAAATGTGCAATAAGTGTGTCGAAGGTTCCTAAATGCATTGGGAATGTCAGAGCTCAAAGATCGAAGTGAAGAATGAGTTTTAAAGCATCGAATAAATATTTTTGACAAGATCGAGGCTTATGACATGCATGCCATAATTCTAGGAAAAAGCGACACTTGGCGGGAGGTTTCTAAAACAACTTTTGCATGTAACCCCCAACTGCTAAAAATAGATCCCTAAATTCTAAGGATGCTTTTTTCTTTTTTAGGAAGAAGCTACCCACGCATGCAAGGCAAGTGTTATAATCGTATTTTCCACTCCATTATAGTGAGAGAAACCCAATATCAACTTACCTCGGTTGTTTGGCTTAAATTCATCCCCTTTTCACCTTTCCTTTTACTTATGTGAGATTTATCCCATGTTAAAAGGGTTAAATTACATAATTAAGCAATTTCTCATAATTATTTTGCCAAAATATTATAATTATGTATAATATTTATTTCATAATTGAGATAATTGAGAAAAAACTCATAATTGTGCAGAAGGTTTCTTGAGTTTGTCATTCCCAAGGAGATCAAATTGACCCACTTGCGTATGAGTTGGCTAGGGACCCATTATTGTAGAAGTTTTCTAACTTCTCAATGCCCTAGGTGTCTAGATACATTATCCTAGAGGATGGAATGAGCCTTTATAATCTCACCAAGAGGGAATAGGGGGAGGACCAAAAACGACAGTGCGAGAGCTCTGCCGCCTTGGGAGAGGAGGCCATACTGCAAGTTGGAGGAGAGGATTTTCTTTGTGTTGATGGTATATATTTGATGTAGTTCCATTTATATGGTTAATAAAAATTTGTGTTCCCTTCCTTACATGAATTTGTGTTCAGTATATTATATGATAGTATCTATTGCTTTTGATCTAACAATCTTCCGAGGAAGATCAACTGTTTTCCTTGTTTATTTGTGTTTGTGTGCATGGATAAAGATCTCGTGCATACATGTTGGATCGCTCAAGTGGAGTACAATATCTGCATCGAACTCAAAACCCTTCCCCGACATGCGAGGATTCCAGGTCTTATCTATAACATAGATTTGACTGCTTGTTGCATGCATGACCATTTGGATTGAGGGGCCATTATTAGATCACATGAGCCAATATATTTGTTGTTTGGTGATTTTAATCGGGCATGAGATCATTGAGCAATAACTCCTTACAGATCTAGCTGCAAGAGAACTGGTGCCTTCAATGAGAGCATTTTTATTTTTCCCTCTTTGTTTGAGATCTCCTCTTCTTCTTTGTTTTTTTTGTTTTCTCTTGTTCCCATTGAGTTCTCTATAATCTTTTGGATCCATTTTGATCTCCTTTCATTTTACTTGCTTCAGATCTAAGCTGATCTTAGATCTAGAGTTCTATTTTTGTTTCTTATATGAGGGAATAACAGATCCAAGAATTGAAATCAAATTCTTGAATTTTTTTGTATATAATTTTATTTAAATAACCACAGATTTGAATTCCTCTTAGATTTTTACCCCCCCCCCCCCAAAAAAAAAACAATCACTGAAAATAGACTTTGTATGAGGAAGTTATGGCCAATTGAAAATTGGGCAGTTTGTTTTTCTTCTGCCCTTGCGTGCAATTGATATTTTCTGTTCATTTCTATTCTTTTCTATACATAATTAAGTGAAAATAACGATATATTTGTAATCCTCTTGATTTTTTACCTAAAAAAAATCATTTGAAAGAGAGTCTGTATGAGGAAGATATGGCTGGTTGAAATATCAACCTGTTTTCTATCCGTTTTCCCCAATTTTTGGGTTTTCTTTCAGCTTCTTTTCTTGATTTTTCAGGTGTGTTCTTCAAAACTTGATACATTGTTTGGATCTATTATTTTTGTTGCTAATCGCTATTAATCTCTATCAGATCTGAGCCATTTCTTATTTATTGGTTGGGATCATCCATTGCTTATGTTCTTCAAGGTTTCTCTTAAATAATTCTTTGTGTTCTTTGGTTGAGGACTAGTGTTCTCATATTTGAATCTTTGTTTCAGATCTGTTTGGTTGCTTTTGGTAACTACTTATATCTCTTTGATATCCCACTTTGGTCTTTTTTTACCTTTGTGTGGCTTGGTCACTTTTTTTAAGTTACCTATTCTTTCTCTTGTTTGTGTTTGTCACAATTGGTGGTGTTGTGCTTGGTTTTGCAACTATCATCTAGGAAAGTTCTTTTGAGTGTGTTTTCATTGCTTTGTATCACTCTCATATGATATTTTTTAGGCCTTCCTATATCTAGGGTCTGGTTTTGACCCTTGTAGAACATTGGTCTTTGTTGAGCCATTATACTACAGCCCTACCTTGATGACATTTCCCCCCCTTCTTCACTTTTTGCTTTCGATTTGATTGCTTTCAGTGTGTTTCTTTGATTGGGCTTTGTTTTTCCTAGTTGTCACGCTTCTAGAGTGATTTGCATTCTTGCTTGGGAGTCTTTTCCTTTGGTTTCTTTTCATATTGTTTTGGTTTGCCTTCCTAGTTTGTTTTAGGTCATTAATTCACAAAATTTGTGATAATTTGCTTTCAAGAATATTTAGAGGTGCATCATAATAGCCACTGGTGTGTTAGAAGGATCTTACCCTCCTGTAGTTAGCATTCATCGAATTGAAAATTAAAAATTGCATATAGTTGCACTAGGGTTACTAACTAAGATTCATTCACACCATCTTATTTTCACACCGCATCCACTTGTGTAAACAACAACAAATACAATCAACGTGATAATAAAATTAACAAAATTTGTCTTTTATTTTCACTAGTAGTACACCAACACTAGATTGGGCTAGGGTCTTGGATATAGGAGTGTGAGTTAACTGCTCCAAGACTACAAAATTAACTTAGCATCTTGCAGTAGGGAGTTAAATCCATTTGCAATAGTGCAGTCTGGGAAGCCCTCCTCACAAAAGGGTCAAGTATGAGGTAATACTTAGGCTAGGTGAATTGACACAACCCCTTTTGCTTAGTTTCGGGTGGTGCGGTATAGTGGAATCTCCACGCATACAAACAGTGTCATCTCATTTGGGGACAAATTAGGAGGCATCTCTCAAGGGGATTTTGGTCTTAGCTCCTTTTGGGGTTAAGTTTCCTGCCCTTGCGTGTGGATTTGTCCTGCGACTGTCTCCCTAGGTCGTGTTATTGTACATGGTGACCATAGTGACCTATCTTCTTAGGGCTTATACACTAGTGTAGTGTCAGGTTCGTCTTCTCTGTACCTTGCATAGATATTAGTCATACTCTCTTGCTCCTCTCGGAGGGTACCCATGGAAAAAAAGGGGCACTTGCACCGAGTTCGCAGATAAAAAGACTAGGAAGTAGGTCGCTAGTATAACTGTTCCACCGCCAGCTTCTTTGTATTTTGGTTTGCATGTGCTATCTTCTAAGATGTTTCTAGTGTGTGCTATTTGGTATGACTCATTAGTTTTAGCCTTAGTTTGTTTGTAATAACATAATTGTACTCCAATCATAAGTTACCACCCTGGCTGAATTTGTTCATCGACGGTCACATCGTATTCACAGTTTGCCTCCTGAACGAGGTGGACTTGTTACCCCTACACAAAGAGTACCCATCGGTTGTCAAGACTTAGACCACCACATTGTCGTGGATTCTATACGTGGTCCTTCTTGTACTGATTTGGTTTCTATCAAGATTTTGGTAGATGACTCTGATGCTCCTGCCAACCCACATTTGACTGATCCATTGGGACTTGATTTATTGTGATTGAACCCTGACGGTTCCACGCCTACCTAGATTCACATGCCTTTGTCTGTACTATACGCTATGGCGGAGTCTAAGACGTCTTTACCTTCTGCATCAGCAGTGTCATCTGCCATGACATCATTGCCACCTCTTAGTGTGGCTATACCCACTCCTCCGTCCACACTTCTTACTTCTTCTTGGGGCATTCCACCAGTTTCTTCTATGAATCTTGCAAATTTCTCGAACGTTTCCATGTCCACACCATCTCCTATGTTGACCATGGTACCCCAGCTTAGTCAGTCGGTAGGTTAAGGAATCTTTACCCCGCATTTTTACCAACTAATTGTTCTTGTCCCTCAGTTAGGCATGGTTACGTCTAATAATATGTGGGGAGGATCAGCGGTTGTCCTTGGTCATCTTGGGGGCAACGCCACTTATATTATGTCACAAGCTTGGTATAGTTTGCTTTTTGGAGGGTCACCACCTACCAGTACTTCTATTGGGGGCTAATTTACCTAGGGGCAACCCTGTTTCCAGTATAGTTTCTCACACAAGGTATCCTCCTTATGTCGGTCCTACTACGCAAAGTGGTCCTTTTCTTATACCTGGGTACAACCCCATAAGCATCCATGCTTTTAGGGGTCATTTTCTCTCTGGCGCCACTTACCCTAGGGGGCAGCCTCCATTTTCCAGTCATGTTGTCCCGCATCAGTCCTATGTCGGGGTGAACCCTTTTCTTCACCAGCAGGTGCATCTTTCCACTCCTCATATGGGGGGACCACATGGTTGGTTAGGGGCCTCTCCCTCCTATGACCCATTTAGTCAGCTCCAAAATCCTTTCTTATCTTCTCTCGATTTACTAGATGTGGTGAAACTAACTAATGACCCCATACATCATGATCCTTGGTGGCCACTTATGCTCGCCAAATTACCATCTGATATTCCCAAGTTTGAAGGAAAGCATGGGGAGAATCCATCCACGCACATTACCACTTATCATTTGTGGTATTCATCTAATTCTTTAGTGGATGATTTTGTTAAACTTCACTTATTCCAACTTACATTGACCAGGGATGCCGCAAAGTAGTACATTGAGTTAGATGCCGCATCCTCCGGTGACTTTGCCTCCCTTGCTCAAACTCTCCTAACACACTTCCAGCTACCTACTCGGTATGATAGCGACTCTAATAATCTTTGATCATATTCATCTTATGCTATGTTAATCTTTGATCATATTCATGAGTGGCACCATCGCAAGAGGTTGGTGAGAACCAAGTTACCTAATGAGATCTTATGTAAATGGTTCATTCGATCTCTCCGACCTCAGATTTACAAGGATGTGTCTATGTGTTGAGCCCTTACTGAGGAACAAGCTATTTTAGCTGCCCAATAGTTGGATCTTATCTATTCACAGTCGGGTACGCTTTATGAAGTGTTGTGTAATGCCCCTAGGCTTTCCATTGACCCTCCAAAACATGTTCCTAGCCCACATGCCGATGGTGTGATTGGGTCTGTTTCTGATTCCATGAGCCAACTTGCCACCTAACTTGGGCAATTGATTGTTACATCTGAAGCCCCAGCAAGTGTTTCTGGCTCTGCTAAAGCAAGCGCTCCTGAGTTGTCCACTGATGTTCTCACGGTGAAGTCCACTCAACCGAAGAAAAATCAACAATCTAGTGGTACGAAGAATAATAAGTGAAATAAACAAAAGAATCAAAATGCTTAGGAGTCTCAATCCAACCCTTAGAGTCAGGGAGGGGGCACTAGTGAACTTCGTCGTAATGTCAAGTTCCCTTGTAAAATTTGTCAAGGTGACCATCTTACTCATGAATGCCCTTGAATGGATGAGGTCCATATGCTTCTTTCACCACCGTCTACTCAATAGCTTGCTATTGTAACCCATCCATTCCCTGCGCAACCCCAACAACAGATGGTTGCTCAACCTTCTCACCCTCCGCAAAGGGGAAACAAGGGGTCATCTTCTCATAATTCATCTGTCTTCATGCGCAAGTAAGATCTTAATGCGACCACGCGAGCCAAGTATAATGATGTTCCTTATTCGAGTCTCCCATCTAAGGACTCATCAATTCCACTACCCTCCACTAGACCTCTCACTCTAGATAACCCTGTGGAACCCGTCTATCACCCTCCCAAGGGTGTTCTTTGGAAGACAACACACAATCCTTCTACTAGGGTTGCTCAACACTACAATATTGTTGAAGATCTAGCCCAGGCTCTTTGTGCCATGTCTGCCTTGGAGGTATTGCAAAGTTTTCCTCAGCAGCGCAAAGCCTTGTTGTCTACCATTAGTGGAGTTGACCTATCTGAATCTAGTCTCATCGCTTTTAACGCTAATAATGTCGCTCCTCGACTTTCCCATTATATTTCTTTCCAAATCATCATGCACGTTTCCCATAGGAATATTCATCGCACTTTGGTGGATGAGGGATCTTCCACGTGTGTCATGTAAGCATCATAATGGAAGGCTATTGGCTCTCTGACACTCACCACATCCAACACGACTCTCCAAGCTTTTGATGGACACAACTTTGTTCCAATGGGAGTTCTTCCAAATTTTTCCATTGAGTTAGGAGGGAAACTGTCCATGTTGATGTCGAGGTTGTCGATGCCACATTAGATTACAACTTGGCTGTAGTTGGTTTTATGAAATGACCATAGTTGTCTCATCTGTTTTTCGTGCACTTTTCTTTCCTCATTAAGGCAAAATTGTCACTATCAATCAACTTGACTTTTGCGTTCCATCAACTCATATTTCCACCACTGGAAATTTTGTACCACTCGTGAGAGATAACCTTGGTCATTGTGAGAGTGTTGGCGTGGGATGATTTAAAATCTCGTCCCTTATGGGAGTATTTCCTCAACTCCCTCCGCCCAACACTCCTTCTACTTCTACCACAACTCCTATGCATATGATCTCTTCCGGTACCTGTGGACCCCATAGACCTTCTGATCCTTGGGTGTTGTCGCTTGATTCTATGGAAGTTGAACAAGATAGTGAGCACCCTCCGCCACCTATTGTGGAATAGATTGACTCTTTGGAAATTCTGTCAGTACCTCCTGATGTTGGTCAGAAACTCCATCCCAATATGGAATATGATGAGGTTCTTTTTCCCACACAGGCCACCCCTCTACTTGCTCTGCATGACTCCCTTGATGATGAGCCTCCTTGGTTAGTCAACTTGGTGGTCATGGATCTACCCACTGATCATCATAGGTAGTTTATGCCTCTTTCTGTCTTTAGTCTCCCCGATGAAGAATGAGTAGAACCTAGTAACTTGAATCTTGAATCGAATTAGGGGGCACCTTCTCGGATTTCCTTGGAGTTTCCACCCATGAGCCGAGTCAAGTATTGGGATTCTAATGTTGAACCTGCCACTGAATTGCCCACTTCCTTTCCACCTTTTGATAATCATCTTATATTCCCTTTATGTCTTAATCCTCCCTTATGTCCTCAGGTTTATTTCAAGAGTGCGACTATGTTCCACTGTCCTTGGCATGGTCAACCTTTCTGGATTTGGTAGTCTGATTTCCTTTGGCATGGCCCCACATTGGTGAGACATATTGTATATTTACCTTCCATGAGTTCACTATGGAAAACCTTGGCCTGTGCCCAGTTGTGGGCACACTTTGACATGACCTACTGGATAGTGTTGCGCTTGTACATATTGTACATAGAAATGTGACTCTTTACCCATTTTGGTTTGGTGTGTAATGTGAGTATTTTCTATTCCTTATTTATGCCAAAATTCCAAAAACTTATAAAATTCAAAAAACAAACCAAAAAATACATGGTCTTGTTTTTATCTCATCCATGTTTATGTCTTTCATTATGTGATTTAACCATGGCTCCAGTCTTTTTGGATGGTTTTTACAGGACAAGATGATGCTTCTATTGTGACATCCATTGGAACTTAGGTGTGTTTCTCTTGAGCTGGCATATAGGGGTAGGTCATATATCACTATCACCATTGCATTTTGACCGTGAGTGCCATCTTTATGCCTTAGGTGTAACCTCTTCAAGTTGTGACTTTCATTTTTGCCACTTCCTTTATGCATGTCATAACTTGGTGGTAGATCTTACCTGATCATGGATACCCTAGTTAGCACCTTTTTGCCGAGGTGGTGTCCATGCAAACATTTCTTACTCCTTCTTGGAATTCCTCCTTCTGACCCTCCATGAACTAGAATCTGATCCTCATGTCCTCTTCTTCGTCATATTTCTGGGTTTACCCAAAGAGGATTCCACCATTTTTCTCCCTTGTGATTTCCATTTTTTATCAATTTACTTTTGCATGATGAGCTTTGGTTTCACTCTTCCATCATCATCATCTGCTTGGGCTACCACCTGCTTTTACTTGGTGTTTACCCTTTCTTGGAGGAACCGCTACAGTGAGTGGTCCTATTATCTCACCTCTTGTCCTCTTTATGTCATGAGCAGTTCCGTAATTACCAGAACCAATTGCTACCCTCTATACCACTCATTACTCCAAGAGGAGTTTCCATTAAGCTCTTTTCAGACTCCTTAATTTAGAAAATATTGTCAAATGAACTTTTCTACTTCACGCTCATTAAAGTATCTAAAGTGTCGTCTACCCAGTATAAGTTTAACCCTTTTCTGGACTGGGATATAGACTAGTTACGAAAAAGGAATACCCTGGTCTATTGTGGCTAGGAGGTTCCCCCTTATATACTTTTATCTCTTTTTTGGGCTTAGGGGAGAACTTTACGAAAAAGGAACTTATAAAAAATAGAAGGGGGGGAACATATTTTTCTATTAGTCATCAAAGTGGCAGAATTAGTTGTGTCGCCCTTGAACACGACACCTGTCTATCCCATTATCTTACTGTTGGGTTTTAGCTTGCCCAGGAGTTGTACCCTTCATATGAGTCTCTTTACTTCTCTGACTGGTTACTATTCTAATCATATGGAACGTGCTTCGATGCCTCCTGCATCATTTCATGATATCACCTGGTGCTCATTAGTCATGCTGCCAAGTCATTCTTGTTTCATGCCACTATGTGTTCAAGGGAAGTCTTAACATGTGTCGGCCATCTACAGTAGTATGTTGCCCTTTTTGAGTCAACCATCCTTGTGTCAGTTGTACTTCACTACTTCATGACTTCATCTATTCATCACGTCATCTTGGTATGTTCTGTTTTGATTGATGGGGGATACATTAAGGCCCTCCTTCGATGAATCTTCTCTTGTCGACTTCAACTCATTATCCAGGAGCTTGATCTAGGAATTATTAGTACCTTGGAGCTTGCAGACCTTAGTGGTAGGCTTCCTTGTGATCGAAAATGGGTTGTCATCATTGGCTCATGATTGATCGAGTTCACTAGTGTTCGACATCAACTCATCTAATCACACTTAATGGATTATACTAGGTACCTTGGGATCCATTTTCCTCATTGGTGGATTGCCCTGCGTATGTTACTGGTTTACCTCATTCACTAGTAGTCAAGTAGTTTCTACCATGCTCAACTTCAGCTCATCTATCTGCATGGTGTAGATTCGAACCATCGAGGTTATGTTGAAGACCCCGGGTTAGAGACATATCACTCTTATATGGCATCCTTCCTAGGTTGCGTTGGAGTTATGTATCATTTATGTACTTTGAGGGCTATCTTGAGACACTTCTTTGTCTGTCATGCATCCATAGTCCTACTGATGTATACTATGACATATATCCACGATTATATTTGTTAGTGGCTATGCTTTATCTGTTTAACCACATGGATCCATTATGTATGTCTTCGTGGCCATGTTTTAGCATCTCATGTCATGGATCTGTAGTGTATTTTATGGAGGCCATGTTCAATACTTTCTTATGACTGAGCATGGGTATGCCCACCTCGGGAATGTTTTCAGCAATGTTGAGCCTTTAACACTTGAGTTCCTCCAATCAAACTTTGTAGTCTTAGCTCCTTCCTCCCATTTTGAGCATTGAGTATTATTGTAATGCATTTTGGCCATCAGTTTCTCTTCTGACCTCACGCATTAGGGGGCATTTGTTCTAACCCTATTTGCCACTCCTTTATAGTGAGAGAAACCCAATATCAACTTACCTTAGTTTTTTGGCTTAAATGCATCCCCTTTTCACCTATTCTTGTACTTATGTGAGATTCATCCCATGTTAAAAGGGTTAAATTACATAATTATTTCTCATCATTATTTTGCCAAAATATTATAAATATGAGATAATATTTATTTCATAATTGAGATAATTGATAAAAATCTCATAATTGTGCAAAAGGTTTCTAGAGTTTTTCATTCCCAAGGATATCAACTTGACCCACTTGTGTATGAGTTGGCTACGGGTCCATTATTGTAGAAGTTTCCTAACTTCTCAATCCCCTAGGTGTCTAGATACATTCTCCTGGAGGATGAAAAGAGCCTTTATAATCTCACCAAGAGGAAATAAGGGGGAGGACCAAAAAAGACAGTGCGAGAGCTTTGTTGCCTTGGGAGAGGAGGCCACACTACAAGTTGGAGGAGAGGATTTTCTTTGTGTTGATGGTATACATTTGATGTAGTTCCATTTATATGGTTAATAAAAAATTGTATTCCCTTCCTTACATGAATTTGTGTTTAGTATATTATATGATCATATCTATTGCTTTTGATCTAACAATCTTTTGAGGAAGATCAACTGTTTTCCTTTTCTAGTTGTGTTTATGTGCAGGGATAGAGATCTCATGCAGATGTGTTGGATCGCTCGAGTGGAGCACAAGATCTGCATCGAACTCAAAACCTTTCCCTGACATGTGAGTATTCCAGGTGTGATCTCTTATCTATAGCATAGATATGAATGCTTTCTACATGCATGAAAATTTGGATTGAGGGGCCATTATTAGATTGCATTAGCCATTATATTTTGTTGTTTAGTGATCTTAATCAGGCATGAGATCATGGAGCAATAGCTCCTTGAAGATCTAGCTGCAACAATAAGATTGCACAGTCCTGGAGGGAACCCGTCAAGCTGTGAGCACATGCAACAGACAACAAGCCTCGGGATGACTTATGCATAGTTTATGGGTTCAGTGGCTCTGGATGTCCCTCAAGCTCTATGGAATTTCTGGACTAATGCCAAGGCTGCCAGCTAGTGTTGTTCAAATTATGAGAGCAAGCTTGGTGATGGGCTGCTCTGCGCAATTTTCAAGGGGAAGGTAGCCTACATGCTCTATGCAATTTTCAAAAGGAAGGCATCCTGCATGCTCTGTGCAATTTTGGAGAGCAGCTGGATGCCTTGATGCACTGCACAATTCTGAAGAGAAAGATTGGTTTCCCTCCAATTCTACACAATTTTCTAAGTCAGCACAAGATTAGTTGAATACCAAGTCACGGGAGGTCAACTTGTGGGTGAAAGTGAAACAGGTTAGCGAACACAAGATGATAAGCTAAAGAAACTCAACTGAAACCACAAGTACCTGAGTAGTGCAAGACATGTTGCAAAGGATGGTTGGTAGGGAGGCTTCAAAACAAAGCTAAGGAAAAATTTTGGAGGATAGTTGTAGCCGCTACAAAAAATCCCAATATTAATGTTAATGTGATAAACCCTAATATTACAAATTCAATATTATATATATATATATAGATATAGATATA
>APFE030949780.1:0-14175 GCA_000404065.3 Pinus taeda | reverse complement strand
CCATGGACCGAAAAACCATCACGTCCAATACCATGGACCAAAAAACCATCGATCCAATACCATGGACCGAAAACCATCACGTCCAAAAAACATGTGCAAAAATGATGCACAAAACCATAGGTGGGTCCGCCCAACCTAACATAAGGTCCAAAACCAAAATTTTCCGGGGCGCTGTCTCGGACCCCATAAAGTGGGGTTACGGGTACCCCTCAAACCCCCTGTTAACTATGTGGAAAGAATATAACACAACCCAATAGTCCTTTAGAAGAAGCTTGATCGCTTGAAGGAAGATCTATCATCATGAGCAACTATGAAAAAGAGACATCGATCAGGACACCAATTTTTGATGGGAGCAACTTCATCTATTGGAAGGTAAGAATCACAGCCTATCTTCAATCTCTTGGTACATAAGTCTAGGATATCATGGAAACATGATACACATTTCCATCAGCAACTCCTACAGATACCGCTGGTAAGAAGCAGTATGAAACAAATGCAAAGGCTATCAATACTCTATTAGCTCTATTAGGGAGTCTATCTCAATCAGAATTCGTCAAGGTTATGCAACTCAAAACCGCAAAAGAAATAAGGGACAAGATCGTTCTGAACTATGAAGGAGATGATCAGGTAAAATGAACAAAACTACAAACTCTCAGAATTCAATATGAAAATCTTAGAATGCATAATGATGAAAGTGTGTCTAACTATTTCCTACGTATAGGTGAGATTGTTTATTGTATGAAAAACTTGGGTGAAGAAATTAAAGAAGTTGTTTTGGTTGAAAAGGTTCTAAGATCGTTGTCTTCTAAGTTTGAATCAAAAGTTTCTGCCATAGAAGAAAAACAGAATCTACAGAGCATTACCATGTCACAGCTGCACGGAATCCTAACAACTTACGAAATGAGAAAAGGAGGACCATCAGACAAGAGAGAAGTCTCATTCAAAGCCTCAGGAAAAGGAGATTACAATGACTCAGGACATATGTCAAAAAAAGAGGAACAATCAAACTTTGTCAAGAACCTTCAATGGGATTCTGGAAGATTCAGAGGTAAGCTATCTTTCAAATGTTTTGCTTGTCGAAGAGTCGATCACTATGCTGCCAAGTGTACTTAGAAAGATAAGCTTGAAAAAGGTAAGGAACCTGTTAGTTGGAACAGAAAACATAATATAAGTAAGAAAAGCTATTATACACATGAAGACAGTGATGGATTTTCAAATAGTGATGAAGATGAACAATGCAATGATTATAGACTTTTGATGGCTTTTGAAGATGATGATTTCTTGGATGCTATAGATGAAGAAGGTCTTTATGAAGAAATTTCTAAACTTAAAATTTGTTTGGAGGAAAATAATATGATTATAGATACTATGACATTCCAACTTGCTGAAAAAGAAAAACACAATGAAAAGTTAGAATGTGAAAATGTGGGACATAGAAAAGATATTGAGAAATCAAAAGCTGTTAATCTTAGATTTGCTAAAGGATCTGAAACGTTAGATGAGATTATCAAAGTGCAGTGTTCTCCTCTAATCAAGACGGGTCTTGGATATACTGAAGAAGCATCTCAAGCATAGAAGCCATCCACTTCCAAAAGTTATCTTGATGCAGCAAGGAGAAGTGAACAAGTTGACAATTGACAGCAAAAGCATAATGCAGATCACCAGGTAAATCAGGGACAATTTACTTCCAAAATGAACAGAGATCACCAAGTAAATAGGGCGCAACCTACTTCAAAGATGAACAGAAGCTACAACAAACCACAGGTAAATCATTCTCAATTTGCCTCAAGAATGGATGTCAATAGAAACTACAATCATTTGGTCGGTAGGTTTGATAATCGCAGGAATTTCTTCAATGGCCAATGTTTCTCTTGTCATGACTTTGGACAAAAAGCTGCTCAATGTGTTGCCTACAAGACCATCATGACTAGAGAAGCTCAAAAACAAAGGAGTATGACTAGAATCATGAAAAGGACCTACAATAACTTTCTACTCTTGAGAATGAAATAGAATGTTCTATTTGTAACAACTTCGGTCATGAAGATTCTAAATGCAGGAGTAGGTTTCGACAAACAACTTAGAAGGAGCAAGCTTCGTTGAGTCCCAAAACATGGAGAAAGAAAGAACCGCAACCAGAAAGATGTGGGATAGCCTTATGTGCAGAAGGATAGGAAAATCAGTGGTACATCGATAGTGGATGCTTGAAGCATATGACAGGAGATAAAGAAAAACTTCAGTCATATAGTGCCTTAGAAAAGGAAAGGAAGGTTTCATTTGGAAATGACACCCTTGCACTCATAAAAGGTAAAGGTTTTGTTCTTCTAAAAGAAAAGGTCAAAGTTGGAAATGTTATGTATGTTGATGGCTTAAAGCATAATCTATTGAGTGTCAGTCAAATGTGCGATCAAGGAAATGAGGTAATATTTCGATCAAATGGATGTATTATTCGTGAGCTTGATACAGGAGAAACAGTGATCAAAGGCATAAGAACTCCAAATAATTTATACATACTCAAGGGAGGACAACAAAAATGCTATCTAAGCAAGAATGATGAACACTGGCTATGGCACAGAAGATTGGGGCATTTAAGCTTCTCTCATATAAGGAAAGCGTGCAAATATCAGGCGGTTCGTGATCTCCCTGACATTAGAATTCTAGACAATACAATATGAAAATCATGTCAGTTTGGTAAGCAAACCATAACTAATTTCCCTGAGAAGGAAGGATCAGCTAGTAGGCCACTTGAACTTTTCCATACTGATGTATGTAGTCCATCTAGGAAAAGGTCACCTCGAGGAGAAGAATATTTTATATTGTTCATTGATGACTTTTCCAGGATGTGTTGGATAGGACTTATCAAACATAAAGATGAAGCCTTCGAAAAGTTCAAAGCATTCAAAGCCTTGGTTGAAAATGAATCAGATCACAGAATCAAATGCCTCAAGTCTAATCGAGGAGGGGAATTTACCTCAGATGAATTCTTCGATTTTTGTGAAGAAAATGGAATAAGAAGGGAATTCTCTACTGCAAGGACTCCTCAACAAAATGGAGTAGTGGAAAGGATGAACAAAACAATTCAACAAATGGCTCGTGTTATCCCTGATGAGTCTAGAACTCCCGCAACCTTCTGGGGTGAAGCCGCATTTTCTGCAGTCACTATTCTCAACAAGACAAATGTCCGGGTAAAGAGCACTCAAATGCCTCATGAACTTTGGTATGGTAAGACTCCCACAGTAGAATAATTCAAAATTTTTGGAAGAAAATGCTAAATCAAAAAGACTGATGAAAATCTTGGCAAGTTTGAACCTAGAGCAGATGAAGGCATTCTCCTTGGTTACTCTCCCCATAGCAAAGCATATAAGTGTTATAATAAAAGACTTGGTAAAATTGTTGAAAGTATTGATGTAGTGGTTGATGAAGAAGGAAACATTCCTAAGCAAGTAAAATCCAAAGATTTCGAAGATGATGAAGACTATCCTTCAACATCAAATTAGACTTATGATGAAGAAGAAACTCATGAAGCACCAGAAGAACAAATAAGGATAGAAGAAAAGACTCCATCCAGGTACATTCAGAAGAATCATCCAGAAACTCAAATTTTGGGACAGAAAGAGGCAGGTGTACAAACAACAAGAATTATTTTTGAAGCTTCAAGCTATCTAGCATTTCTCTCCTCCACTGAACCACAAAATGTAAAAGAAGCAAACAAAGATGAATTTTGGGTCAAGGCCATGGATGAAGAACTTGAGCAGATTGAAAAGAATAACACTTGGGAGTTGGTTTCTAGACCAAAGGATAAGAATGTCATAGGGACAAAATGGATATTCAAAAACAAGCTGAATGAAAATGGAGAAGTTATTAGAAACAAGGCCAGACTTGTTTGTAAAGGGTATGCACAACAAGAAGGTATATGCTTTGAAGAAACGTTTGCACCAATTGCTAGACTTGAGGCTATAAGAATGTTCCTTGCTCTTTCTAGCTTTCAGAAGTTCGAAGTATTTCAAATGGATGTGAAATCTGCCTTTTTAAATGGGGACTTAGAAGAAGAAGTGTATATTGAGCAACCAGATGGATTCATCCTTGGAAATAATCCAAAACTTGTATGCAGACTTAAGAAGAGATTCTATGGTCTTAAATAGGCTCCAAGGGCTTAGTATTATCGTCTGGAAAAATACCTCCATCAACAAGGTTTTTCAAAAGGATCAGCAGATAGCAATCTATATATCAAAATTAATAATGATAAATTGCTAATACTTGTTTTGTATGTTGATGATATCATCTTTGGTAGTAATGAAGAAGCCATGAGTCAAAACTTTGCTTTGGTGATGCAGAAAGAATTCGAAATGTCCTTTCTTGGTGAGCTGACATATTTTATTGGTTTACAAATCCAACAAAATAAAGATGGTATCTTTTTATCACAAACCATGTACCTCAAGCATATCTTGAAGAAATATGGTATGGAAGATTCAAAACCAGTATGTACCCCTATGGTAACAGGATGTAGCCTTAGTGCAAATGATGAATTAGCATCAGTACATCAACCAACCTATAGATCCATGATTGGTAGTCTACTCTATCTGACTGGTACTCGACCAGACATCATGCATTTAGTGGGAATAGTTGGAAGATTCCAAGTAAATCCAAAGGAAGCACACCTTCAGGCAGTTAAGAGGATTTTCAAATATCTTCAAGGAACACAAAACTATGGCTTATGGTATCCTAGAGATGCAGATCTCACACTTCATGCATATACAAATGCAGATTAGGGAGGAAACATGGATGATAGGAAAAGCGCTAGTGGTGGTACATTCTTTATGGGTTCCAAATTAGTATCTTGGTTCAACAAGAAACAAAGTTCAATTGCTTTATCTACAGCTAAAGCGGAATATGTGGCTGCTGCATCTTGCTGCACACAACTTCTTTGGATGATGCAAATTTTACAAGATTTTCAAATCACTTGTACTCCACCTATATCCAACCTATGTGATAATACAAGTGCAATCAGTATTTCAAAGAATCCAGCCATGCATTCAAATACCAAGCACACACCTATCAAATATCATTTTCTCCGAGAACAAGTGCTTGAACAAAAGGTCAAATTGGAGTATGTTCCCTCTAAGGAATAGGTTGCTGATATACTCACCAAACCACTACCCAGGGAGACATTTGAATACCTCAGACAGAAGCTGGGAGTAGTTGATGCATCATCTTGTTGTTGAAACTTATGTATGCGAGTTTCATGAGGAGGATCTGCATACATACACTGGTTTATGTGGGTACGGACACATATATGTTAGTTGAAGATAAACAGTGGGCCAGGCTTTGGATGAAAAGAGTCTGATATGGGTCTAACAGAGACCTTCTAGCACAGGTTCAGGGGGAGCATATATTCTTCTCATAATGCATTGTTGGCATTATCTTAGAAGATCTTGGTTCAATTTCACAGTTGTTTTTTGGTTTCAGGTGGAACAGATGCAAAGGGAGAACTTGCCGGTCTGATTGATGATTGACAAATGCTACTGATGATAGTTGTTGAATAATCTTTTTGTAGATATTTCATCTTATTAAGTTCACGTAACGGCCTATTTTGGTTTCCCCACTATGCCTGGGATGGTTGATGTAATGTCCTTGCTTTATCTTGTGTAAACTTTTGGTGTATCCCCACTTGGTTGGGAGATGGATGTATGTATGAGTCTTTGGTAATAGGAAGGTCACTTATAATGTATAAAGTCATGGTCTTTCTTATAGACCATTGTTTTTGCAAATCTTGCCTACAGTTAGGGGGAGCACGGATAGCACAGCAGAGCAGAGATTTCAGCATGTACTCAAGGGGAGCATAAACCTTTTCCCTTGATGTCAAAGGGGGAGAATGATCTTGAACGATTTAGGGTTGCCATCAAGTCCAAAGGGGGAGATTGTTGGCATTATGACACAGGTTTGGCAGTATGGCACAGGTGTTGTCCTTGATGGCAACTCACTCAGATGGTAGATCATAGTTCAAGCTCTCAAAATGGAAGAAAAATACATATACGCAGGTTCCTCGTAACCAGGTCGCGTATACATGCAGTTTGTTGATCAAAAGTCGTGTATGCGTATACGCGCACTTTCATGCACGGAAAAGCGCGTACATGTGGGAAAGCTTATTTTTGGGTCCATGGTATTTGGAACTTGGTATTGCGTTCGAAGTATTGAACCCAGGTATTGGGTCCCTAGTATTGGATCTCTATGGTTTTGGACCATGGTTTGAGAAAGGCCTAAGATTATAAAAGGGGAAGGAGATCATTTGACAAAGGTATTGACTTAAGTATTGAATATCTTATGAAGAGCAATATCTAGAATATTGGTCATTGGGTTATGGTGCATAATTAGATCTGAATCAAGGAGGAATCTAAGTGCATGGAGAAGGATAAGTTCCATTGATGGGTCAAAATCTTAAGGCCTGAAGAAAAGTATATTTGTGTAATTTTGATCTATTATATTTGGCGCATGACTTGATCTATAAATATGATAATCTGGGTATAACTAATGTCTAAATAAGTGAAAAGGGTAAATTATCTTCTATAGATCTGTACGTAGATTCGACACAGCAGGTTCACTAACTCAAAACAACGTATACGCTAGTTGGCCTTGATGTAGAAGCGTATGAATGCAGGTTCTACATATTGAAGTAGCGTGCGTCTCAAGAAATATGTTTTAGCTGCTCCTATTTATTGTTGCAGTGTTCTGGGTTTAGGATTGGTATCTGGTTACTGTTATTGTATTCTGGTTACAGCTTTCAGAGAAGTGGTTGTTTGATTCAGTTGTGGTTTGTACAAAGAAGATTGGTTGATGCAGATATACTTGATGTTTGATTGATGTTATTCATGGATCCAGTCTGAAAATTTATGAAACGTGGTCCTTGGAAGAAAAGAGAAGGTTGTAGCCTTCTATAGGTCAACACCTACGTACTAGTACCTCAGCCAGTACAAGAGCTAAGGGGGTTGCAGATCCCTTCCAAGAGAAGCTGGAGAACGAGAGAAAGTTGTAGCCTTCTATAGATAGCAGCGTGCGTACTGGTATAAGACTGCACCAGTAAAGAATCATTGTAAAAAGAAGTTTCTAATTAAAAGAAGAAAGATATGAATTGCAGCAGGTGGTTTTCACCCACATTGGGTTTCCACCTTACATCTTGGTGTTCATGTGTGTTGATTATGTGTGATGATTTGTTCTGCTTTACTCCTCCTGTTCACTGTTCATATGGTTAATGATGTTCGGATGCACTCATTAAGAAGCAACTAACTGAATTATAAGTTTACTAGATATACGCTTGTTGCATTACACACAGTTACGTATACACGCAGTTTTGCTTAACTGAAGTAGCGTATATGAATCTGAATATGGAAATGAAAAAGTTATATTGATATGATAATACTGATTCACCCCCCCCTCTCAGTATTATTTCCAACAATCGCATGCACTAAGAATAGTCATTATGTTATAGAAATATGTCCTCGCACGGATAGAAGAACTATTGAGCTATATTTGTTTAGAAAATAATATGTGATTATTTGTATTAGTTTCTTGAAAAGAAGAACATGTGCTTATATGCACATAAGTAACAATTATATTGCTAAGATCTTGGAAAATAATGAATGTGAGATGCACAAAATAATATTCATTGAGTTAATTTCTCTTAGAAGAATATGTGTTTATTTGCCACCATTTTGAAAAGGGAAAAAGTGTGTTTGCATGCATAAACGAATGGCTGCTTTGCACCTAGTCCCTTAGGGAGAGAAATATGTTTTTACATGTAAAATTTAGTTATCTTGCTTTGAAAAGAAATCTCTATTTTGCATGCAAGATGATTAACTATCATAACTATGATTTTAGTTTCTTTTGGAATAAGATCATGTATATGAATTCAATATTCGTGTTAGCTTTCTCTTGGAAAGAATATATATTTCCATGTGGGAAATGATATCATGTTGTGTTAGCCTACATTGGAAAATATTTTTTTGGGAAAGGAGATGAATTTACATGCACAAAAATCATAGTAATGTGCTTGTTTATTTAGAATATATATATGGGTAGTTTCTTGAAAAGAAGAACATGTGATTATATGTGCATAAATAAAAATTGTATTGCTAAGATCCTAGAAAAGAATGCATGTGAGATGCACAAAAAAATATCCATTTAGATAATTTCTCTTAGAAGAATATGTGTTTATTTGCCACCATTTTGAAAAGGTAAAAATTGTGTTCCAATGCATAAAGGAGTGGTTGCTTTACACCTGGTCCCTTGGAGAGAGAAATATGTTTTTGAATGTAAAATTTAGTTATCTTGCTTTTAAAAGAAATCTCTATTTTGCATGCAATATGAATAACTGTCATAACTATTATGTTATTTTCTTTTGGAATAAGATCATGTATATGAATTTAAGATTTGTGTTAGCTTTCTCTTGGAAAGAATATACATTTGCATGTGGGAAATGATATCATATTTTGTTAGCCTATGTTGAAAAAGATTTTTTTGGGAAACCAGGAGATGAATTTACATGGAATAAAATCATAGTAATGTTTTCGTGTATATATATATATATATGGGTAGTGGTGATTTAATCTTTTGGAAAACAAGACATGTATAATTTGTATGCTTGAATGTATTGGTTCTTCGGAAAAGAAAATATGTTTTTGCATGCTTTGTTGTGCTACATCTCCTTCAAAAGGAAACATGTATTTTCATACTCTATTGTGATAAGACTTTTTTTTTGGGAATATTATTTTGGAAAACATATGCATTTGCATGAATCGGAACAACATCCATTGTGTTAGATTTTTTTACATATTTATATGCACCAAAAGTATTAGTTGAATGACTAGTTCTTTTGATAAAGTTTATGCAATTGCATGCATAGAGCTCATAACTGATGTGTTGGTTTCTTACAAGGAATGTATGGATAGTTGTAGTGATTTTTCTTGGAAGAATGTGTGTGCGAGGGGAATAATAGTTAATGTGGTATTTATTTATTTACATGCTTTGATAGTCATATTCTTATAATTAATGCTTGCGCGGTGTTGTTAAAGGAATCATGTCACAATATTTTGTTTACATTTCATAAATGCACATGAATAGATAATGAAGCATCACTAGTATGGATTATGATTGGTTTGATTAATACTTGATCTAATCATGATATCAAAGTTTTCTAGCAGTAATAGTTACAGGAAAAGGTTGTGACATATGCAAAGATGGATGTTAGTGGTCTATGTAGAATGAAGGAATGTTAGTTGTAGGATAATCCACTAATGGGAAGAACCAAGCCATAAAGACACACTGCTCAAGGGTTTGTGGGTAAATGATGTCATGATAATTGTAAGAGATTATAGTTACTCATGATGTATTATGATGATATTTCTATGTAATATTTTTTGGCAATGGTTAAGGGATGGACTCCCTTACAAGCCATTGAGTGAGGGGAGAACACCATCATAAGCATTTAATAATAAAATTAAACGTTTGATGGTTTTCACCCTACGGGGTTTCCAAGGTATATTGGTTGCCTATTGTTCCATTTTTGTAATGTTGATTCCTTGTATGATGTGACATTTATATTATCAAGTATGTGATTAACAAATTGAGTTAAAAGAATCATGGAATTGATGCAAGGTTACATCAAGAAGTTTAAGTTAATATGCTACAACAGTGGAAGTTAATGGAGTGTAACTTATTATTCCCTTACTAAATATTATTCTATGTAATGATGGTGGTTTATCAAATGGTCATTGAAGGAATATGGAAAGTAATTCATAAAGTTGCGCATTGGTAATTGCTGTAAAAAAATTCTAACTCCATGCACTTTCATGTGAGGTTACCCAGGGATGTTATAGGTGGTGTCAGAGCTGAAGGTTAAAACACCGCCACCTTTTGGGAATTGGTAAGAAGGAAGTATGGGTATGATACTAGTGGGCATCAACTTAGGTATGCTTCCAATTGAATTTGCAGTAGGATATATTTGACATGAGATGCGTGATGCATTTTTATAACTACATTAAAGAGTACTAAGTAATAAAGTCTCTATAGAATTGTTTTCATGAAATTTGAATCTTAATGCAAATAAAATGTAATAATATTATGTTTCATTTATGAAAATTATTCAACGTTCACTAGTGCTAGTGAAGAGTAACTACCAACCTTTACATATTGTAGATTTTCATGTAGATTCAACAACTCAGGTAATTTTCTAAAACACAAGACAAGAATCTACTCTACTTTCAATAGTGGAAACCAATAGATCAATGAAAAGAATAATCAACAAGAGGAAGATAATCAAAGACACATAACACAATTGTTTCTCTAAGGAAAGCGACTGCTCAAAACCCCAACTATCTATTGCATTAATCGGAAATTTGAGTGATAATACAAATCTTGTTCTCACAAGAACAATTCCTACACATGTATGATCGAATATATGCTTCACAAGCCCGCATTGACCAACACTTAGCCAATTTATGTTGCCTTCCAAGCCCTTTTTTCCTTATGCAATTCCTATGAGGATCAACCCATATTTAATTTGAAAATCCTTCCTCCATAACTACGCAATCCAAAAATAGGTCCTTCTCTTATTGCATGCATGGCCTGTACAACTCGTATCACTCTACAACTAATAGTACATTGTCCCTGCACTCTAGTCTCAACTGGGTATTTCTTTGAACTGACATGCATGAGTTTCTCATGAGGGAACCTTTAAATAATTGGTGTAGTACTAAGGATGCACCAGTGCACCAACTCACTAATAGACCTCTACTAGTTCCACAAACAATTAGAACTAGTTTAATTGTCTATAACATAATCAAACTGAGTTATTTAATTACAACTCAAATAAACTCATCCTGGACCCCTAAAATTTAGGGACAACATATACATGACTACATAAAGAATTCCAACTCAAAATTCCTAAGATAATTAAGTTAATTAAACTTAATTAAATATTTACAAGTTGCTATGAGAATAGAATTCGATTTTAATTCATAGTCCAATTCAAGGACAAATTCAATTGGATTTCTTGTTGCCATTTCTCAATACTCCCTCTCAACAAGAAAGGGATTATCAGCTACCCTAATCCTGTCTCTGTGAAACTGGAATTTACATCTTAGCAATGCCTTTGTCAAAATGTCAACATCTTTCTCCTTCGTGGGAATGTACTCCAACAACATAATCCACCTCAATACACAATCTCGAAGATGATGGTATCATATATCTATATGCTTGGACTGGTAATGAAAAAATGGATTTTTAGAGAATTTGATACAACTCTGGTTATCGTAGTAATTCAAATTTGGATCCATCTTCTAATCAAACAATCCAACCAAAATCTTCCTCATCGAGATGGCCTCACATGATGCCTGACTTGCAGCCATGTACTCCACCTCTGCCAAACTTAGTGCAATTGATCTATGTTTCCTATTGTACCAAGAAGCAAATGTTGACCCAATACTAAAGATTCCTCCTGATTTTCTCTTCCTGTCGGATCGACTCCCTACCGAATCTACATTCTTGAAGCCTTGAAGCTTCACTCCCTCTTTCCATTTATACCACAATCCATAATGAGTAGCTCCCTTGAGGTATCTCAACACATTATTTGTCACCTTCCAATACAACTTGGTAGGCCTAATGATTGCTTGACTAAGTTGGTTAACTACATAGCACATATTTGGTCGTGTGTTCACCAAATACATGAGTGAACCCACAAGCTTCCTGTAAACAATAACTTCCACTACTTCCCCTGAAGTATATTCCTCCTTCCTCGAGTTACCTGCTAGAGGATTCTCCATGGGTTTGTTGTTAACCATGCAGAACCTCCTAAGTATCTCATTGGCATACTTTTCCTAAGATACAAAGAGTTCCCCATCACCCTACCATACTTCCATGAATAGAAAGTAATGCTTGATCTCCATGTCCTTCATCTCAAACTCACTTGCAAGATCCTCCTTGTAAGACTTGATTAGCTGACCATCACCTGTCAAAGTCAAATCGTCGACATATAACACAATGATCAACAATTTACCTTCCACTGCTATGTGGTACAGGTTTGCATTTGCTTCGCTATTGGTGAAGCCCAACCTGGTGAAGTAGCTATTGATCCTGGTGTAGCAAGCACAAGGTGCTTGTTTCAGCCCATGCAACGCTCTCTTGAGTCAGAACACATGTGAATCACGGTTGAAGGTCTCAAAACCTCCAGGATTCTCTATGTACAACTCTTCCTTAATCATTACATTAAGGAAGGTTGTATTTACATCCATCTAATGTATCTTCCAATCCATCTACGTTGATAGTGCCAATATGGATCTAATTGATGAGTACCCTGCAACAGGAGAAAAGGACTCATCATAGTGAATCCCCTCTACCTATGAAAAGCCACAGGCCACAAACTTGGCCTTATGCTTCTCCACACTTACCATTTTCATCTTTCTTTACCTTGTAAAGCCATTAGGAGCTCACCACTGACTTGTCATCTAGGCTTGGGACCACATCCCAAACACCATTACAAACTATGGAGTCATACTTCTCCACCATGGTATCAACCCAAACTGGTTACTACACTACCTCCTCAAAGGAAGTTGGATTTGTCTCAACACATCTGTTCATAAGAGCCATGTATCCAATTTACCTCTCAGGTGATCTCTTTTGCCTGCACTGAGATGTGGGTTCTCCCACATTCTCTCATGCATCATGCAATCACCTCTCAGCCTCTCTATTGCGCTTTCTCCCATCTCTGAAAGACTCTTCCTGAGTGGATGTCTTAACTCCTAGATCCTCTACATGTGGCTGCTCCACATCAATTTGAGGCTCCTCAACCTTAGGAGCTCAAATCTTATCTACCACATGTAGTTGAAGCTCCTTCTCAAGGGGAATGTGCATGGCCTTCTCCTCATCGAATATGACATCCATGTGAACCACTCTCAACCTGTTGGTTGACAAGTACAACCAATAGTTGTGAGGTGTATCAGTGTACCCTACAATAATCCCCAACTCTGCTATTGGCTCAAGCTTCTTCCATGCATCTTTGGTCACATGGAAATATACCAATGACCCAAAAATCCTGAAGTGACCAACATCTCGTCTCTTACCAAAGAAAGCCTCCTCTAGTTTTTTCATCCCAAGTATCTGATGTGGGCTTATGTTCTGCAAGTAAATAGTTGTGTTGCATGCCTAATCCCATAAGTGTAGTGGTAGAACCCTAATCATGCAACATCACCTATGCTGCCCCTACAATGCTTTTGTTCTTCCTTTCAGCCACCCCATTCTGTTGTGGGTTACGGGTTGTCATCAACTCTCGTTTAATCTCTTCTTCTGTGCAAAAGTTCTTATACTCATTTGGGACATACTCACCACCATTATCACTCCTCGGAGATTTAACCTTCTTGTCATATTCTTTCTTGACCAATGCTTTAAATTCACAAAACTTTGTGAAAGTTTGATCCTTCTTCTACATGAAAACGATCTAACCTTTACAAGAAAAATCATCAACAAATATAACATAGTACCTATGTTTGGCCATGGATGCTGGCAAGAATGTTCCACATACATCTGAATGGAATCACTCTAGAATCTCCTCTGCTCAAATGTCTCTATTGCGAAAGGAAGCCTTGGTGTATTTTCCCAAAGCACACCCCTTGCATGTATCAACTTTCTCTAGTGTACCTTTGGGAAGACCAGTAGAGATCTGCTGCATGATTTTCAAAGCCCCATGATGCAAGTGACCCAATCACCTATGCCACAACTCACCAACGTCTTGGCTCTACACCTTCTCCTCTTTCATTCTCAAAGCAACACAATCCTCTACCTCCAACTTATAGAGATTCTTAACTCAAATCCCTATCTTCTTTACCTGACCCATGGCTATGTGTCAAAGAAATGCCTTTCCTTTGCTAAAGACCACATCATCACCTTTATCCTCTAACATGGTGACTGATACTAAGTTCTTCTTCAACCCGAGCACATACATAACATCTCTCAAGGTGAGAGGAGCACCCTGCTTCCTCTAAAAAGTAATTGTGCCCAATCCTATTGGTTGACATCATCCCCCATGGTTGACATCATCATCTTGAATCCTATTGGTTCTGTTATGAAACCAGCTCAAGAAAAGATAGAAAAGATAGATCAACGCCTTAGAATTCAACCTCTTCGAGGGGGCAA
>APFE030949775.1:109116-166343 GCA_000404065.3 Pinus taeda | reverse complement strand
ATCTAAAGGAGAGAGCCCTCTCCGGTTGCAGGTGGGCTAGAACCTGCAATCAGAAGATTGGTTTGTGGTTACCTCGGCTGTATCCCTAATAGGAGCCTAGGGATAACCTGAGTGATAACAGAAAGTCTCACCACCAAGCCACGAGTCTGAAACTTATGTCTAGACTCTCCTCAAGCTCTTCCTTCTCCACACAGTAAATGGAGTTTGTTGCAGTCAGGTATATTGGGCTTTAGGACTCACAGTCCAGCCTCAAGTCACGTATCTCTTAGAATGTACTCAATGTTTTCCCATTGATTTATTTCACCCAACTCAAGGAAATATGGGCAACCTTGTTCTGCTTCCTTTACCTGTCTGATCTACTTTTCTTTCTCTATTTTTCCAGCCCCTTAGGCCTTCCATCAATTCCTCTCTTGAGGAGACAAATGAGTAACCACTTTAACTATTTTAGGAGGTTAACAATTATTTGTTTCAATTCTTGTCAAAATAATTTAACTCTTAATTATTCATTAATCAAACAGTAAAATATGTTCTAGGTTGCCAGCCATAGTTCTTTAATATTTGATGTCAAGTATTTATGATAAAGTACAAAGATAAAATAATTAAAACATGGTAACCAAATTAAATGTCTATGCAATGTCAGGTGTTACATCTTGCCCCCCGTGCAATGAACACCGTCCCTGGTGTTCTTCCTGATTTATGAAAATAACTCCAGATAGGCTTCTTGCATAAATGCCTCTTCTAGGCCGAAGTGCTTCCATTGCACTTTAAACTGGGTGATGGCTCGTTTCTGCAAGGTGGTTTCTCTCCGATCGAGTATACGAAGAGGTTTTGCTAGAAACTATCCTTCTGGTTTGACCTACATATATAAAAATCTACTGTCAGAAACTTCTCAAAATAGCAAATCATACATCTTTCATTCTATTTAACTTATTACTTATACATTTTCCCAGTTAATTATATGCTAAGGGTTGTACACATATTTTTTAAAAGGGAGACAAGGAAAACATTTTAGACCTAGATATGGCTTGGTAATGCAAGTTTGTATGCTATCGGTCCAATCTGTTCAAAAACATGAAATGGTCCACACTACCGGTGTGCTAACTTAGCATAACCCCTCCATTGCAAAGTGCTTTTTCGAGGATTAACCACCAAATACACACGATCCCCCACCTAGAATTATTTGTATGTT
The DNA here is from genome assembly GCA_000404065.3 of Pinus taeda. Taxonomy (NCBI): domain Eukaryota; kingdom Viridiplantae; phylum Streptophyta; class Pinopsida; order Pinales; family Pinaceae; genus Pinus; species Pinus taeda. Next base: position 165,154 of record APFE030949775.1, on the reverse strand, counting down.
CTTCTTTTATCTGCATAATCCTTTTTATATCCTGAGCAGCTTTTAGATCCTGACAGATTTTCTTAACTGTCTCTTTCATCTCGGTTAACATATGAGGACCCAATGTTAATATATTGACAAGACTATTCCAATCTATGGGAACCCTGCACCTTCTTCCATACAACACCTCAAAGGGGCTCATTCCCAATGACTCGTGGTATTCGTTGTTATAGGCAAACTCCACTAAATGGATGTAATCTTCCCACTTATGCGGTTATTTCATCACAAACATTTTTAACATATCCTCTAGAATTTGGTTCACTCGCTCCCTTTGACCATCCGTCTGTGGATGGTAAGTGGTACTAAATTGGATCTGGATACCAAATCCAGAAAATAGTGTCTTCCAAAAAGTGGATGTAAATTTTACACCCTCTCAAAAATTACTACCTTGAGTATTCCGTGCAATTGGAAGATTTCCCTCATAAATATGTCTTCAATTTCAACAGTTTTGTAAGTGGATTTTACCAGAATGAAATGAACAGTTTTTCTTAGCTTATCGACCACCAACATAATTGATTTGTGTTGTTTCTTAGTGCAAGGTAAACCCGTGATGAAGTCTACAGTAATTGTCTCCCATTTCCACTCAAGAATGGGTAGTGGTTGCAGTAGTCCAGTGGGGTGCTGATGTTTTGCCTTCACCAACTGACACTCCAAACATTTAGATAGGTAGTCGGTGATATCTTTCCTTAAACCTGGCTAGAAATAACCTTTCCTATTGGTAACGAATAGTTTCTAGTACCCTGGGTGGGCATCATAAGGTTTTTTGTGAAATTCATCCAATATTAAATATTTGATAGAATTTTGATTGGGAACATAAATTCGGTTTCTAAAAGTTAGCATTTTATATAGACTTATACCATATTCAAAATTTCCCCCCTTCCTTTGAGCCTCAATATTCTGTTGCAAAAGGAAGGCATAATCTGGGTCCGTAAGGGATGCTTCCTTAATTATATCAGGGAGTTTTATTGTACCTGGATGAATTGCACTTCATAAATACAATGTAGTTTTCTACTTAATGCGTCAACTACCCAGTTTTCCTCTCCCTTGAGGTGCTTCATATCAAAGTCAAATTCGCTCAAAAATGTTTTCCATCTGGCCTATCATGCATTTAAGCTAGCTTGGTTGAAGAAATTTGTAAGAATACTATGGTCTATAAAAAACAAGTATTTCTTTCCCAATAAGTAGTATTGCCACATGTGAAGTGCATGCGCTACTACCATTAATTCAAGATCATATGAAAAATATCATTGTTCATAATCTTTCAATTTGTGGGATTCATAGGCTATAACTTTCCCCTCTTTCATCAATAATCCGCCAACACCTTCCTTACTTGCACCTGTTCAAACCACAAAAGATTTTTCTGGATCTGCTACTTTTAGTATGGGTGCAACAGTAAGCAATTATTTTAATTATTCAAAGGTTTGCTGGCATTCAATTGTCCATCAGAAAGTTCACCCTTATTTTGCAATGAGGTCATGGGAAAGGCGATTTTAAAGAACCCTTCAATGAATAGATGGTAGTGACTGGCTAAGTCCAAGAATGATCTAATATCAGCAACATTATTTGGGTGGCCCACTCCATCATGGTTTTAATCTTTTTTGGATCCACCGCTATACCCTCTACTGATATGACATGACCCAGGTACTACTTTCCGACTTTTGTAGTAATCACACTTGCTATACTTAGCGTATCATTGATTATCCCGTAGAGTCCGCAACACTATTTTCAAATGCTTCTCATGATCCACCCAGTTCTTAGAGTATATTAATATGTCATCAATAAAAATCAGCACAAACTTATCCAATTATGGCTAGAACATACCATGCATCAGACTCATAAAAGTAGTTGGGGCATTGGTAAGGCTGAAAGGTAATACCACGAACTCATAATGAACATAACAAGTTCAAAATGCAGTTTTACAAATGTCTTCTTCCTTTATCCTTATTTGATGGTAACCATATCTTAGATCAATCTTTGAAACCACACTAGCTCCTTACACTTGATCAAATAAATGATCAATGTGTGGTAAAGGGTATTTATTTTTGATAGTCAGCTTATTCAACTAGCGGTAATCAATGCATACCCTCAAATTTTCGTCCTTTTTTCCATACAGACAGTACAAGGTCTCCCCAAGGGGACACACTGGGATGAATGTAACCTTTATCAAGTAGTTCCTGAAGCTGCATTTTGTGTTTTGTTAACTCGGGTATGCTCATGCAATAAGGAGTTATTCAAACAAGAGCTGCTCCAGGGACCAGTTCAATCATGAAATCAATATCACGTTTAGGTGGTAATCAAGGAATGGATTCAAGAAACACATCAACAAAATCTTGAATGACCGAAATATTTTCCAAGGAGGTCAATTTAATCTTGGAATTTGTATATCCTACTTGGATAGCATAAATCTGACAACCCTTCCTAATGCATTTCCTCAGCTGGCTAGAAGTAATAGGATGCAACTTGGTATTCTTCTTTATTCCTTGTATTTCCTTTCTCTGCCCCGACTTAGTAAGGTAGCTAAGAGATTTTTCCTTGCAATCAACTAAGGACCAACGTCCTTCCAACTGATCCATTCCTATCAGTACATCGTATGAACCCAAAGGGAGTATATTTAGATCAACATGAATCATTTGTCCTGAAATGATTACAAGACAACGATTTATTTTTCACTTACCCTTCTTTTTTCCCCTATGGCCAATTGAACTAAGTAAGGATTTTGAAACTTATTGCTTTGAAGTTGGCATCTCTCTACAACCATAGGACTAACATAGCTTAGGCTAGCACCTAGCTCAAATAAAACAAAGATAGGTTGATTATCAATAATACCTTCACACTCAATCATGGTGGGCAGGTATTCCGCTTGATGATCATCAAGCGCAACATTAATTATGGGCATGATCCTTGCCACCTCTCCAGCTGTGGAAGTTTCTTGCATGTTTGAAGGTTTCTTTGTGCTGGCCCTATGTAGAAATTTTTTATAATAATGGAGTTCTTCACATCCCGAGCATTGCAGGGGCTGCTTCTGTTGTTGATAATTAATAATTTTATTAATCCTTTATGATCGTTTATTTTCCATGGATGTTGGACCCTTTAACTGATTTCTTGTTGGAAATTTAGTCAAGGGTCTTGGATGTACATTCCTTCCATTGGTAGCTTTTGTCTGTCTGTTTGGGGGTAAATTCCTCCCCATCCAACTCAATCCTCCTTTTGACCCGTCACTTTTCTGTTTCATTTGCTGATAACATATACGGGCTTTTCACACCGCATCATCCATTATTCTTGGGTAATCGAATTCCATTCTTTTGTTCATAAAGTTAGGTAGGCTACTAATAAAATGTTGAATCTTGGCCTTTTCTTCTTGCATATACGGTACATACCGTAATAAGGAGGAAAATTGTTTCTTACATTCATCCATGGTCAAGGCTCCCAACCTTAAATCATGGAACTCCTTTGCTTTTTCATCATAATAATGCTTAGTTAAATATTTATCCTTAAAATGCTTTTGAAATTATTTCCATGTCACCTGCTCTTTGTCAGTTTTCCTCACAGTTTTGACTTCCTCCCATCAAAGTGTGGCCTTACCCCTTAATTGATCAATTGTCAATCGTGCTTTAAGTTTGTCATTATATTCATAAATCTGAAAGTATTTATTCATGTCAATTAACCATGCTTATGTTGCTTATTTAGACTCTCCTTCAAAGAGTGATGGTTTTATCTTCTTGAATTCCCCTTGTAATTCCAATTTTGGTCTTTTTATTTTTCGCTAGTTGGAAACATTATCTGAACTTCTTCTTCTTCGTCCTCATGTCTTTCTCACGATTCTACATTACCTTCCTTTTAGAGGATTGTTGTGGTTTTCTCTTCTTTTCCAACACTAGGGTCTGGTCCCCGTTGATTCTGTCAGTCAAAAAAACTTTTAAATATTCTTTCTTGCTCTTGCCGCAACCGTTCATTTACTGTCCTCAAACTTATCATCTCAACACGTAATTTTATAATATAGACTTAAAAATGACAACTAATTAATTATATATATAATTTATAATATCGAAAAATATAAACTTTTATTTATATAATTATTAAAAAATAAATGGTATATATTTAGTTTTTGCAACTCATAAATTATTATTTTATATAATCATAAAAAATTAAAATACAACTATTACATTCACTTTTAGGTAAGTAAGTATTTTAATAATTATAAAAAATATTGAAATATTATTAGTGGCCTTTCTTTAAAAAAGTTGAGAAGAATAACAAAATCAACCTAAAAATATTTGAAAATTGCATTTAACCTTTATAAATAAAAATTAATTTCTATACATTATACTTTGTTCTGTGAGGCAAAGTGATTTCTTTTTTCAAAAACCAACTCAATTGGAACGTGACTCTGTAAAGTTTCACATTAAAATACTACAAATGAAAATAATGTATGAACATAATTGTACTTATGTCATGTTTCCTAGTGATTTGTTGAGTAAAGTCTTTCTTGAAGTGTCATTTTGATGATATAATTATTGATCATAAATATTTATGCTATCTTTGTTTGTTGAGAAATATATATTATGATATAGTTAAGTATGTTGGAATATTGTAAGTGATAGAGTTAGACGAAACATTTGTATATAGTAAGGATGGTGTAGTTTTTTTTGTTAATTGTATTGGAAATTCATATCATTAATAAGACGATTTTACATATATATTAGTTTTAATAGTATTCCTAGTAAGTTCGCATGAAAATGCATGGAGTTAGAATTTATTTTATATAATCTACCTACAGGTAATTATCTAAATTACTATTTTATATTCTCATTAATCATTAGATAGAATCTTCATCATTACATATAGAAACTTTAGTAAAAGAATAATAAGTTACATAACCATTAACGACGACTATTGTTGCATATTAACATAAAATTTATGATGTGACCTTGCATCATGTTCATGACTCCTTTAACTAGATTATTTAATCACATACTTGATGTTATAAACATCATCTCATGCAAGGAATCCACATCATAAAAGTAACACAACACACAACCACACCATTAGACACCGATATACCTTGCAAACCCCATAGGGTGAATACCAACAAACGTTTAATTTTATTATGAAACACCCGTGAGGGTGTTCACGCCTCACTTAATGGATTATAAGGAGCTCATCCCTTAATCATTGTCATAAAATCTTATAAGGAAATATCATTTAAATACAACATTACAATCATCATGATATCATTTACCCACAAATATTGAATCTTTATATCTTTGTGGTCTGGTTATTCCATCAGTGGACAATCTTGTACCTCACACTCATCTACATGGACCATCAATTCTTGACTTGCCACAATGTTAAACAAAATATGTCATTTTTCATAAGTCACCATCATTTCTTGTTGTTGTTATCGTCATGAAACTTTGATATCATGATTACATAAAGTATTAATCAAACAACAATCAATCTTTAATAGTGATTCTTCAATATCTATAAATGGGAATACATGAAATACAAATAAAATATTGCAACATGCTTCTTCTAACAACACTGTTCACATTGCATTAATTGTAAGAAAATAATTATCAGAGCATATCTAAATAAATACCACATTACTATGATCCTTCACACACAAGAACATGTTCTTTTCCAAAGGAAAACCATTGTAATAATCCATTTTCATTAAAGAATACTAGCATCTTAGTTTTGATTTTCATGCATGTAATTACATAAAACTTATTCAAAGAAAGTTAGTTTCTCATCTTTTTCTTTGTGCATATAACTAAGTAATATTTCCAATACAATTATTATTATTATGCATAAAAATGCATGTCCCCTTCTAAGGGAAAACTAACATAATAGATACTATTATGGTGCATACAAATGTAGGTCCCTTTTTCAAAATCATCTTTCCCAAGATATAGCTATTTAAAAATTCCATTGTACACAAACATACATAATTCGTTCTAAAAGAAATCTAATGTGTTAATTATTATTTCTTGTGTGCGGATATATGTATTTTTCCAAAGGAAAGCTAATTCATTTATTGCATGCAATTACTTGTTTCTCTTCCAAGTTCTAACATAATAATTATTCTTTTCTAAACAGAAATTATTGTTAATCTTCAAAAGGTCTAACACAATAATTATATTATTTCCATGCATATTTCTTTTCAAAAAATCCAACATCATAGGTGTACTTTTCATAGAAGCGAAGATCATATCTCCTTTCAAGAGATCAAAGATAACATTTGTATTTTTTGTGCAAGAAAATTACATATTTCTTTTGAAGAAATATCAAACATAGTATTTCTATTTTGTGCATGTAGATAAACTTATTTTGTCTAAAAAAATATCAAACTTAATAGTTCGATTTTGTGCATATTTCTCTTCAAGAAAATATAATAAAATAAGCACATATTCCTCTTTAAGAGTGTAGTCGTTGCCTTTAAGAAGCTAGTGCATAGGAATTACGTGAATAAATTCATAGAAATTAACACTCTAGCTTTCCACACATAATTCAATGCAATTTTTTTTTAATAAAATAACCGAGTTTCTTTATCTTTTCTCAAGAAAAGTTCACATGCATTTTTTATGAAAATAACATGACTTCTTAAATATTTTTGTGTGTAAGGTTTCATTATTATTTTTCACTAACTCAAATGCATAGTAGTTATTTCTCTTGCATGCAAACTTATAATTTTCTTTCCCAAGAAATTAAATGCACAACTATTCCTTGCATTTAAACATGTATCCTTTTACCCAAGAATTTGAATGCATAACAACTAGTTTTCTTTCATCCAAATATCTATATTTTCTTTTCCAATAAATTATTTTTAGTAACTAATAAAAATAGAAATGCTAATATAATAGATTTTCCTTTGCTACATGCAACTATATATACAAATTTCCTTCCAAAAAAATCTATCATAATGGATTCTTCTTTTCATGCAAGAACAACAATTTCCTAAGTCCCTTCACGATAACAACATGGGCAACCTATTTTTTCTACACATGGATTCATGGGTTGTTTTCAAGAAATTAATTTAATTAATTTCCTTTTGTTCACAACCCATAAAAAATTATCAAGAGTTACCTCGTTAATTTATCTTCTTCCTTTTTTTAGAAAATTTATCAAGAGTTACCTAATTAATTTATCTTATTATGTTTTTTTTTTTCTTTTTTTTTCTCAAAATAATATGTAAATGTTTTTTCAAAGATTACTCTTGTTATCTTATCCCCTTTTCTCAAGTTAATCTGAAAATATTTCCAAAGATTTATCTTCATCTTCCAAGAACTCATGCATTATTTTCAAGAACACAAGATAAATAATGTTTGTCTCTTGCATAAGAATCCTTAGAAGTTTCACCAAGAGACAAATACACATACCTCAAGGTATGCTTGACTAACCTCTTCTTAGTTTTTAATCACCCAAGGGGACATGGAATCAATCATATAGACTACTTTTGGAGTCGGGGTGAGATGTAATTCATCATATATTTCTTTTGTATGCCCATTTGCCTATCTTTTACCTCTGTAAAAATTTAATACTAAGAGCTTTCTACTTGTGTATGCAAGCTCCCACAAATTATCAACAACAACCTATGCAGAAACAACCATAAAAGGACATATTAAGGATTCATGTCATCACTACTCTATATCTCACATTTTCTTTTTAGGCTTCACAACACTGAGGTCTCTTATTTTGAACACATCTCCTCAACATCCATTTCAATGTTCGCTCCCCCAATCCTCGATGTCTTGTTTCATCGAGCCCATCCTAAGATGAAATTCATTACCTTGTAACGAAATTGCCATCATCTTAATGCATTACCATCTAGTCAATTCTTGACTTAATTTTAATTATTTAGTACATTATATTTATTTCTAAAGACTATGGTGTCCATACATGTTATTTTACTCCAATGTCATATGGCGGTCTGAGGCATATTACATACTCCCCCCTTTAAAGTGAACATTGTCCTCGGTGTTCATCTCTCACTGGAACTTTAAATTTTTACTCATGATATAATAATCCAAACAACCCAAAAGGAAATCCTTCCCCTTCAAAATGAACGATTTTATTCCTACGAAATATTAATAAGTAAAAAAAAGCAATAATGTTTATCAATAGTCATAAGCATTTACATATGCAAAAATAAGAAATTTCTACTTTCTTTCACTTAACCAGTTCTTAATTTTTTGGAGATAAAAATATATATATATATTTATACCAAATTTCCATTACTTACCAATTACTCTTGAAAATCATGGTTACCTTACCTAATTATTTCAATTGCAGGTCACTACATTTTCAATTAAATGCAATACTTTTAACTGTAAATCATTCACGCAATGTCAAGAGATATTTTTACCACAGTACTTCCACAAGTACTCTGTTGGGTCCCTATAATACTAGTGATTACCCCATTACTATGGTAGTTGTACCCCTTATTAATATTGTTGTGCCCCTATTGCCCCCATATTGTTATTACTGTGCCCCATAGAATCCCTCTATTGTTATTTTTGTGGCTTTATATTATTATTGTTAGGTCGGCTGGGTTATATTGTGACTCCTTAGACTCCTATATATAGAAAGGAGGTTTTGTCATTTGAATCATCCAAGAATTGTTCATTTATATGTAAAGGAGGTTGCCCCCTCGAAGAGGCTGAATTCTAAGGCGTTGATCTATCTTTTCTATATTTTCTTGAGCTGTTTTCATAACATACTCAAAGAGCACCAACCCTTTAATCATCAAAATGATAAATTATTGGACCATGTGCACACTATCTTAGCTCCTACTAAAGACATACAGATAGTACTTCTAAAACTACTTAGAGAGCACCTAACTCTATAATCATCAAAATGATCAATAATTGCCTAAAGTGAAAACTATCTTAGTCGCTACTAAAGACATTCATAAGATTGGTAATACAATAAAGAAACTACACTTCCAATAATTCCTTATTGAGGATTAACCTCCTTTCCTGTCAAGATGTACATAACATATTTGCAAAGTTATATAGAAGATTCATTTTTCACGCAACATATAACTTATTTGTTAATTTTTTTTACTATGAGAACCATAGTGAGAAAAAGAATACTCCTCCCAACCAATGGGAACTTGTTTCTACAACCATATTGAGCTATTTTCAAATCCAAACAGATATTTGGTAGACACCATACTAGGTTTAGTATGGAATTCCACTGGCCAGCCAACTCATGAATTCCACTAACCACAAAGGGTCCAATACAGGATTTTTCTTGGCAGCATCTTGTCTTTGAATAATTTTGGGCCTCCTCCAATAAGCTCCGAAATCAATAGAGTTTCCTCAGTATTTTTTCCCTCTCACCATATTGGCCAACTATTTTCCCTTATTAAGATCATATATCTCTAGGGAGAGGAAATCTAGGTAGAAAAGTGCCAACAACCCTCTAGGCAGGAAACTACCATTAACATAAGGCATCTTGGCCTTTCACAATTGTCCACAATTTTCCACAATTGTCTAGAATGTGAAACTCTCTTTCAACACTCTTTCCCACAATAATTTACATAATGAGCTATATACACATTATCATTAAAAAAATCAACATTTATGTACAACATGCATTCATACTTGACCCTCAGCATGGGTCCACAATATCTAGATTGACAAGAAACATGACTCACATATAGGTGGTACACATTCCGATTTTCCAAATAGCACAATCATGCATATCATAAAATTATACTTTATTATTTATGGTTGCAATTCACATTACAACATTTTACCTTCACAGGATCTCATGTTGCCATTAAGCTACCCTTGTCCATAGTTATCCATAACTGTCTAGCATGTGAAATTCTCTTTCAACATATTTTCCCACTATAATTTACAAAACAAACCATATAAACATTATCATTAAAAAAATAAACATTTTTGTACAACATGCATTCATAGTTGACCCTCAGCATGGGTCCACAATATCTAGATTGACAGGAAACATGACTGACATACAAGTGGTACACATTCCAATTTTCCAAATAACACAATCATGCATATCATAACATTATACTTTCTCATTTATGGTTACAATTCACATTACAACATTTTACCTTCATAGGATCTCATGTTTCCATTAAGCTACCCTTGCTTGATCCTATCAACAACATTAGTCATAATTGTTTTTAATAAAACCATACCTTCTACAAAATATTGTTATACATAAGATATTTTATCAATGTTCTCAACAATTCAACATGTAGAAAGATATTGATATCATTACTTTTCATAAACCGCTTTCATGCATTATAACAAGCATAACAAGTAAGGATACATATTCCTGATGTTAAATCCAAGAAACTTTAAATCGAAGTTTTTCATAAAGTTTTTTTTCTTTTGAAAAAAATAGTTAAGGAGACAATACTTTAATCATTAACATTACCATGGTTTCTAACTCACGCAACACGTCATTTCATTTATGCACGTGTATCTAATCAATAACTATTAATGCATGCCATCTAACATCACTCTCAAATCATCAATTTGTAGACTTGTGAGGCTTAAACAACAATGAAATAAACATCTTATCTAATTACTACTGTCATTAAGTTGATAGAACCATCTAATTCATCCCTTTAATGACATTATTGTATCATGATCCAAGTTCTTGTCACCTTCAAGAAATTTTAGTTATAAATATGCATTATTTAAATAAGTATTCACTTCCGCAATCATTTTAGTTTTATGCATACAATAATTTCATGCATAAAAGTATATGCAAATATTCATTAATGAAGTAACTACCATAATCACTTATTTACAGCTTGCAATAAGATTTAATAAAAACCAATTCATGCATATAATTTTTTAATAGATAGTCATGCAACACTGACTAATCAATGCTACCAACCATTTTAATTTAGTCATGACAAGACTCAATCACCGACTAGTTATTACAGTCAAGTCTCACTACTTAACTCATTGTTTATTTTTAGCATCTAAAGAGCTTCTTTCAATATATTTTAAAACATCATATTGTCCTCTTCAAGGACAAATCCACCCAAATTTTACATTCATGCATTTGTTTCACATAGAATAACTATATGCATTCATCCTTTATAAGTAGTGCATGGTAGATTTAGTTATGTTCATTAAATGTATCATTAATGTTGTCATATATGAAAAGTTTGGTATTCAAGTCTCACTTTCACTAGTGAGTGCTCCCGATTGTTCATAGGTGCAACAAAGATTTTATTATCTTATTTTCTCATCAAGATCAAAATTTCATTACCACAGTTTTGCAACAAACTTTATTACTTACTACTCTTCCAAGCGATTATAAACATGCATCATGCATCTCATGTCAAAAGTAGTCTAGTGTGTATCATTATGTAGTTTGTTAGAATAATACCTTAGTTGATGTCGACTAGTGTCATACCTCTAGTTCTTTTCTTCTTACCAATTCACAAAACTCGCCAATGTTGAAACCTTCATCTCTAATACCACTTGTAACATCCCCTAGTAACCTCACCTGAAAATGCATGGAGCTAGAAATTTGTTTACACAATTTACCCACTCATATCTATCCAAATTATTATTCTAGATTCCTCATGAAACATTAGATACAATATTCATCGTTACATAGAGTAACTTTAGTAAAGAAATATTAAGTTACATAACCATTAACAACCACTATTGTAGCATATTAAAGTAAACTTTCTGATGTAACCTTGCATCATTTTCACAATTCCCTTAACTAGATTAGTTAATCACATACTTTATATTATAAACCTCAAATCATGCAAGGAATCCACATCATAAAAGTTACACAACAGGAAACCACATCATTAGACACTGATATACCCTAGAAACCTTGTAGGGTGAAAACCAGTAAACATTTAATTTTATTATTAAATTCTCATGTGGGTGTTCACCCCTCAGTCAATAGATTATAAGGAAGTTCAACCCTTAGCCATTGTCATAAAATTTTACAAGGAAATATCATTTAAATACAACATGTATAGCTAAAAGTTATTACAATCATCATGATATCATATACCCACAAATATTCAATCTCTATATCTTTGAGTCCTAGTTATTCCATTAGTGGACCATCATGTAGCTCCCACTCATCTACATGGACCATTAGTTCTTTACCCACCACAATGTTAAACATAATATATCCTTGTTGAGAAATGGAAACAAGAAATTCCAGTTTAATTTGTCCTTGAATTAAATTGAGAATTAAAATCAATTTCTATTCTCATAGGAACTTGTAAATTGTTAATTAATTTTAATTAACTTAATTAGATTAGGAATTTAAGGTTGGAAGTCTTTCTGTAGTCATGTATATGTTCTCCCTAAGTTTTAGGTGTCCAACATGAGTTTAAATTGAGTTGAAAATTATATCACTCAGTTTACTGAGTTAAGTTCAGTTAAATTAGTTCCAAAATGTTTGTGGAACTAATAGAGGACTAATAGTTGGTGCACTGATGCATCCGCTAGTGCTAATCTAGTTAACTAAATATTTCTTCATGACAAACTCATGCATGTTAGTTTAGAGAAAGACCCAGTTGGGACTAGAGTGTAGAGACAGTGTACTACTAATTGTATGATTTACTGAGTTGTATAGATCATGCATGCAATCAGGAACTGGATCTAGTTTGGATTATGTAGCTTTGGATGCACTGGATTCCCATTAAAATGGGCTATTCAAACATAGGAATTATGCAAGGAAATATGGGCTTGGAGAGTTGGCCAAGAGCTAGCTTGTGAGTTGAGAGAGTTGAGCATACTTGTTCGAAATTGTTCTAGTGAGAACAAGATTTATATCTCCACTCATATTTCTAATATATGCAATATATATAGCAGATTTTTGAGCATTAGATTTCCCCAGATACATCTTGTGTCATGTGCCATTTATTTATCTTCTTCTTGTTCTTATTGTTTTCATCGATCTATTGGCTTCCACTGGTTGAAAGTAGAAGTAGATTCTTGTCCTGTGCTTTAATAAATTGCATGAGTTTGTGAATCTATAGGATTTTCTATATGGTATCAAAGCTAAGAAAAATATACTAGAGGAGATTTCAAAGTTTTGAGTTTTGGGTTACAGGTGAAATTCAAGTTCGCAATACATACTTCAGGATCAATAGATGGGGTTCTATGGTTTGCGGCTCAAGTATGCCTTGGAAGGAAGCTTGAATTTTATAGCATGGAGGATGTGCTAGAGGATAATGGCTTGAAATAATTTGTTGATCAAGAAATTCCTAAGCTAGCAACATCAAATGCAGAAAATTTGGCCGAATGGAAGAAGTGTGTGGTGAAGGCAAGGCAGATAATCCTTGAGGGAGTTCGAGACCACATTGTCTCAAGTCTCCATGGCAAAGAAACTCTGTATGCTATGTGGAAATTATTGAAAGACTTGTATCAAAACAACAATGACCAAAGAAAATTGGCACAGAAGGACAAACTTCAAAAATCAAAATGGAGAAAGGTGAAACTATTCCAAAGTACTTGACCAAGTTCACTCAATGTTGTGATGAACCTGAAAGTGTTGGAATCACATTTGTGAAGGATGATATGGTAGATTTTTCTCTTCTAGGACTCCCAAAGAGTTGGCATAGTTATTAGTACTTTGTCAATGATTGGGAGAATCTGCCATATTGGGAATGACTGATCGAAATATAGATTAGGGGAAAAAATTTGCTCAAAAATAGAAGTGCTCGGAATCAATCAAAACCTGAATGACCACATTTGTCTCGGCGACATGATCCCAATGCAACTCATTTCACTCAAAATAGAGTTCGTATGAGAAATATATCGCATTCTTATTGTTTGGTCAAAAACACGAATTTTGGTACAAGCTGACTGGGATGGTGACTAGGCTTCCATACAATCCAGTCAACAAAATGAATATTCCCATAGGTGGCTCAATCGCATCTTGACACTTGGTGCCATGTTCTTGGTAAAAGGAGTTTTGGTGGACCAACGAGAGGGAGACAAGTGGCAAGCCAGGAGGCCGCGACATGCCCTCTCAAAGGTCACGTAAAAGTTTTATCTACAAGGTGGGGACTCGAACCTGTGACCTCGCTCAGACAATTGCAATGCTTCACCACCATACCACACATGTTTTTCTTAACAAAATATGGGCATAAATGCATTTTAAAGTGTTAAACTGTGGATTTTGGGAGATAACCACTTGCATTAACCCTCTCCCATGTGACCACATTTGTTAATCGTCGGGGGATTTGGAGTTTACCACTAGCATTAACTCCTAGACTTAACCACTCATGTGACAACACTACAAACTTAACTGCTAGTGGTTATGTAACCTCTAGGTAGCATTAACCACAAGATAAACCGCTAGCATGTGACCAACCTTGACACACTAACCACTAGCATTTTATGCTAACTGTGAATTAAGCGCTAAGTGGAGGATTAGTGCTAATTAACCCATGGTTTTCCATTAATTAAGCACATTTTAAGTTGGTGTATTTTTCAGAGATCCAAAAAATCTGGAGCTAACTCCAAATTTGACAGAGTTAACTCGAGTTTTTCCAGATTTAGTGGAGATTTCCTAGGAAAAACTGAAGAACCCATAACTTTGGCAATTTTCGATCAACTTTGGCTTAGAAATAGTCATTCCTAGATGATTTGGATGCCCTAAACAAAATGGAATAGGTTTCAGGGGCAGAAAGGCACTTCTATAGGTTATTTTTCTATGTTGAAGTTTAAGGAAGCTTAGGGCCACTAGGAGAGGAGATCAAGCATAGATCAACTAGAGTCCAATTGCAGAGCTTGAAGAGTCATTTTTGGGGTTTCTGGGTCTTCTGAATCCAATGGAATAGGTTGCAAGGCCATTGGAGCAGTGCAGAAGCATGTAATCATAAAATTGACCATTAATCCAAAGAGGACCTAGCCATTGAAGCAGGTCCAAGGAGATGTAGCCCAGGAGGGGTGAACTCCTTTATCGGCTTTATGTTATGAGTTCCTGTGTTTTATTCTCTACAATTTTACTTGTTGTACATGTGTTTTAAACAACTAATTAAGCTCATAAATGTCTCATAAAAGGCACATAACACTTGACGCATAATCCTTCACAAATTTGTTAAAATGAGATGATCCTAAACACATTTTTAAATTATTGATGAGGGAGCTTGCATAACATTAACAAGTTTCACCAACATTTCAGATCAAGTTGGTATCAGAGGACTGTTTAGCTCATTTTAACCCTGATATGATTTGCCAAGGTTAGCTAGAAAATTAGCTATTGGTTTTGTATGTGTACAAGGAAAATTTATATGTGCAAGTTTATGTGATGGTAGCTTCAATAAGTGATGTTTCTAATCCATCTTCCTTAGAAAGACTCTTTGATGAAGAGATGTTGCAAGAGATTATCATCATGAGAGATATGGTGAAAGGGTTGTATGAAGATAGGAAGGAGATCACTATACTTCAAGAGGATTTGATGGCCATGAAGGAGGAGAAGCAAGAGCTTCTTGAAAAGATGCATGAGATGGAGATTCAACTCCATGATGCAAAGGAAACTGTAGCCATGTATGTGCATGAAAATGAGGTATGCACCGCAATTTTATATTCAATTCCTCTCAAAATGAATGTTTTGGTAATTTTGAAAGACACATTAGAGGAATAGGGTCCAAATTATTGATGAATATGGGCTATGAAGGTAAAGGGTTAGGAAAACATGCACAAGGCATAGTTGAGCCAATTGTTGTTGAGTAAAGGCCTAGGTATTTCGGCCTTGGTTATAGAAAACATTATGGAGAATGATCCAAAGCCAAGGAGTCACATGAAGGTGTTCCAAGAAGGAATTTCATTACATGTTCATTAATTCAAGCTTATGAAGTTTGTGTTCATGATGAATGCAAAATTTTTATACACACTTCGCAAGAAGATGCTCATAAGCATGCAACTACTGGAAATGGAAAACAATGTTGAAAGCTCTAAGGTCATTGAAATCATTGTTGTTATTCCGAAGAGAGCAACAAGGTGACAAAGGTGAATGTTCAAGGTATAAATCTGCCTTTAATCAAGTTTCTTTTGATTATGATAAACATGGTAAGCCTTCACATAAGATTTGGAGAAAATTTTCATGTTCTTTTTGTGGTTTGAATAACCATACTATTTCAAGGTGTTGGAAGAGGATAGCCATACACAGGAAACTTAAAAAAAAAAGAGACAGAAAGCCAAAGGTCCACTGGATAATGGAAACAATGTCGAAAAGAAGATACAATTATTTTGCACTCATTGCCATAAGTAGGGTCAACTTGTAGACAAGTGTTGGACTTTGCATCCAAAAAGTCATCCACGACATTTGAAGATGGTGGAGAGAGATTTTGGAAAGAATCGAAAAGAGGATTACATAATTGGTGTGGGTCACGATGATACACATGATGAAGTGCAGCGGAAAGAAGCGCCATTGAAATGGTTTGGAAACAGATGGTTATATTTCTTAACCAATTAAGGACTTGCATTTATTTTGATAATTGATGCAAATCTTGCTTTATTGATGCATTTCCTTGTTATTTGGATGCATTTCTTTTCTCTTGAAAGTAAGCTACATATTGCATGAAGCAAGATGTTGGAAAAGTAGAGTTATGTTGACTCACTTAGATGCAACAAAAATGGAAATTTGCAACTACAAATTTGCATGCTTGTTGCATTATTGAACATGCATGTTTATGTCAAGAAGGTGTTTGAAAGTGGAGTATGTTGACTCTCTTTTTTGCAGTAAATTTGGTCATTCAGTTATTTATGTACTCGTACATACCAATGGGATTCTTGTACTTGTGATTGTACTTGTGAGAGAGTTGAGAATTTTTATACATGCATGAGAGTTTGTGTGTGTGAACAATGTAATTTTTAATAGTTTCATTGTTCTTGAACATGCATGAGTGATTGACTTGTGTTGGTTGATTGCTTTGTTAACATGTAAGTTGTCAACTTGAGAATGTTGATCATTTGCACATGCATGAGTGTTGGCTTGTGTGGTCGATTGATTGTTACATGTAGATTATATCGACTTGGAAGAGTTGATTTTGTCTCCAAAGATGATTTATATCGACTTGGAAGAGTTGATTTTGTCTCCAAAGATGAAAGGGATATGTGATGAATTGTTTCATGAGAATGTGAAATTCTTGTTGTAAATCATCAAGTTGTTGTACAAGTTTTTGCTTGATTTGAGAGTCAATTACTTTGATGAAGCATGTTTTGTCAACTTGTGTTTAGTAAACCATCAACTAAACACCAAGACGGTTTATACACCAAGATGTTAAGAGTACCTGGTGATTTTCGCATGATGTGACATTTGTTGCTTTGAAGAAGCAAAAGGAAGAGGTCATCAAGTTATATTCTTGCATGAGTATTTTTCAAGTTTAATGGTGTTTCTCGTGATAAGATGTTGCAGGATTTTGAAAGGTTCACGCTTGACAAAGCGGCTCATGATTAGCCTTAATTCTAAAATCATGACATGAGAAGAATGTTAATATTGGAGGATAATGGAATCAAGAAGCAAAAGTGGGAAAAAATGCCAAAAAAAATTACAGCCTTTGTAAAACATCAAATGGTCTATAATGTGATTTGATGTGTTGACGCCAAGAAGCGAAAGAGATGGCAAATGAACTCTTCCAGATGTGGAGTTTGGAATTATTGAGGTGAAATAATGGTCATTTATTTTCTTATTATTACTAATATTGGAACTCATTGTTGTAGTTCACTCAGATGGGCTTAACTGGGAAAGGTGGTTTCCAAGGAGAAGCTTTCATCCAATGCATGTGTTGCAAAGGAGGAACATGATTCTCAATGGGAATGCCATCAGTCATCTTTCCAAGCAAAAAAGGATCGATTTGGTATACCAAGGTGTTTAATCAGAAAGTGGCCATTAATTGTTGGATTGGGTCAACAATAAAAGGAGAACATTGGTTGAAGTGCCGAGCCATTTGCAAGGCAAGGCATGTCAGTGAAACCAAGTGGTTGTCATGGAGATTTTTCTAAGTAGAATGAATTGATAGAACTTGGGAAGGAGAAGAGTATTTAGCTCTCCTTAGATAACTAGATTTTGTGTGTCCAAAATCCTGTTATTGGGAAGGAGTGATTGGAATCTGGATTAAGGGAAAAAAATTTCTCAAAAACAAAAGAGCTTAGAATCGATCAAAACCTGAATGACGACATCTATCTCGGAGATATGATCCCAATGGAACTCGTTTCACTCAAAATGGAGTTCATATGAGAAACATACTGCGTTTTGATCGTTTGGTCAAACATGCGAATTTTGGTATAGGCTAACTGGGATGCTGACAAGGCATCCGTACAACCAAGTCAGCAAAAGGAATATTCCAAGGAATATTCCTTGGAATATTCCCACAGGTGGCTCAATCACATTGACACTTGGCAACACATTATTGGTCAAACAAATTTTGGGTGGACCAATGAGAGGGTGACACATGGCAAGCGTGGAGGTTGCCACATGCCCTCTCAAAGGTCGAGTAAAATTTTTATGGGTTGGCTGGGGATTCAAACCCATGACCTCACTTGAACAAGCACAATACTCTACCGCCATACCACACATGTGTTTCTTAACATAATATGGGTGTAAATGCATTTTAAAGTGTTAAACCATGGAGTTTGGGAGATAACCGCTTGCATTAACCCTCTCCCATGTGATCACGGTTGTTAACCACCAGCGGATTTGGAGTTAATCACTAGCATTAACTGCTTGGCTTAACCTCTCATGTGACCAGCGTTGCAAACTTAACCACTAGCTATTACGCAACCGTCACGTAGCATTAACCACTAGATAAACTGCTAACATGTGACCAACCTTGAAACAATAACTGCTAGCATTTTATGCTAACTATGGATTAAGCGGTAACTAGAGGATTAGTGCTAATTAATATGTGGTTATCCATTAATTAAGCACAGTTTAAGTTGACGTACTTGTGGTGGATCCAACTAATCCAGAGCTAAATCCAAATTTGGCAAAGTTAACTCGAGTTTTTCAAGATTTAGTGGAGATTTCCTAGGAAAAACTGAAGAAGCCATGCTTTGGCAATTTTTGAACAATTTTGCTTTAGAAAGAGTCATTCTTAGATTGCTTGGATACTCCGAACATAATGAAATAGGTTTCAGAGGTAGAAAGACACTTCTGTACATGAATTTTCTATGTTGAAGTTTAAGGAAGCCTTGGGCCACCAGGAGAGGAGGTCAAGCCTAGATCATATGGAGTCCAACTGCAGAGCTTGGAGAGTGAATTTTGGGGTTTTTGGGTCTTTTTAATCCAATGGATTAGGTTGAAAAGACATTAGAGCACTACAGATGCATGTAACCATAAAATTGACCATTAATCCAAACAGGGCCTAACCATTGAAGCAGGTCCAAGGAGATGTAGTCTGGGAGGGGTGAACTCCTTTATCAACATTGCGTTATGAGTTGTTGTGTTTTATTTCTCTACAATTTTACTTGTTATACATGTGTTTTAAATAGCTAATTAATCTAATAGATTTCTCATAAAAGGAACATAACACTTGAGACATAATCCTTCAGAATTTGGTTAAAATGAGACAATCCTAAACACATTTTTAAATTAATGATGAGGGATATTGCATAGAATTAACAAGTTTTCCCAACATTTCAGATTAATGAATTTGGTTGGATTTTATCTAGGAGGAGATGAGGAGAAACGCTAGGGATGGATCTTCATCAAACACTGATGATGAAGAGAATTGTGCCTTAGGTATTAAGGCGAAGAAGGAGAAAGGGAAATCTTCCCATTCCAAATTGGATTCTTATCATGTAGGTAAGAAGAAAGACATGAAGAAATTTAAGTGCTTTGACTGTCATGGGGTGGTCCATTTTTCTACATATTTTCTACTTAGGAAGTCCAAGAAGAAGTCCTCAGGAGGGGTGGCGGGTGAGGCTTTGGCCTCTCAATTCAAATTAGAATTTTCCCTCATTGCATACATGGTGTCATCAATTATGGGAAGTGTATGCTACTTAGACAATGGAGCTTCGTTCCACATGACTGGCGACAAGGAGTTACTCAGTGACTTGGAGGAGAAACATCTCCAGATGCATATTAAGATGGGTGATGACAGGAAGTATAGTGTAACTGGATTGGGCATGATTACTTTTTAGAGGGAGAATGGGGCTCCAATCACCTTGAGGAATGTTATGTATGTCCCCAGGTTGAAGAAGAATTTGGTATCCATTTCCACACTTGAGGATAGAGGCTATGATGTGATCTTCTTGAAAGGAAAGGCATTCCTTCGACACATAGCTACAGGTGAGGTAAAGAAGATAGAGATTTGAGTGAAGAATCTCTATAAGTTGGAGGTAGAGGAGTGTGCTTCTTTGAGCACAAAAGAAGAAAGGGTGCAAAGCCAAGCTGTTGGTGAGTTGTTGCACAGATGATTGAGTCACTTGCATCATGGAGCTTTGAAGATATTGTAGCAGATATCTACCAATATTTCCAAAGGTATGCTTGAGTAAGTTGATACATGCAAGGGGCATACTTTGGGAAAATACATCAAGTCTTCCTTTCATGACAGAGATAGTCAAGTAAAGGCTATTCTAGAGAGAGTCCATTCAGATGTGTGTGGACCATTCTCGATAGAATCCACAGCCAAATTCAGGTATTATGTTATATTTGTTGATGATTATTCTCGTAAATGTTGGATATTTTGATGGAGGAAAAGGATCAAACTTTTACAAAGTTTTGTGAGTTTAAATAATTAGTGGAGAAAGAGTCGGGCAAGAAGGTTAAAGCTCTATGGAGTGATAATGATGGTGAGTATGTCTCAAATGAGTTTAAGAACTTTTATGCAGCGGAAGGGATTAAATGAAAGTTGATGTCACCACATAACCCTCAGTAGAATGGGGTGGACGAGAGGAATAATAGAAGCATAGTAGGGCAACGAGGGAAATGTTGCATGATCATGGCCTACCACTACACTTGTGGGTTGAGGCATGCAACAAAAAAATTTATGTTCAGAATCGTAGTCCACATCGGATACTTGAGATGAAGACACTAGAGGAGGGTTATTCTGGTAAGAGACCAGATGTTGGTCGCTTCAGGATTTTTGGGTCATCGGTATATTTCCATGTGACCAAAGATGCATGGAAGAAGCTTGACCTGACAATAGAGTTAGTGATATTTTTGGGGTACATTAATACACCTCATAACTATTAGGTGTACTTGATGCCCAACATGATGACAGTGGTTCACAAGGACGTCAGATTCAATGAGGAGAAGGCCATGCAACTTTCCCTTTAGAGGGAGCTTGAGCTACATGCGAATGAGGAGCTTTTAGCTCCTAAGGTTGAGGAACCTCAAATTGATATGGAGAAACCACATGCAGAGGATCTGGGAGTGGAGACATCCACTCAGGAAGAGTCTTCCAGAGAGGGAAGAAAGTATACCAAAGAGGCTAACAGATTGTTGGATGATGCACAGTAGAATGTGGGAGCACCCACTTCTCAGCGCAGGCAAAGGAGGTCACTTGAAAGGTACACTAGATACATGGCTCTTATGGGCAAATATGCTGGGACTGGACCATCTTCCTTTAAAGAAGCAGTACAATAGCCGGTTTGGGTTGATGTCATGGTGGAGGAGTATGACTCTTTAGTTCATAACAGTATTTGGGATGTGGACCCGAGACTGGAGGAAAAATCAGTGGAGAGCTCTCATTGGCTTTAGATGGTAGTCTAGAGAAGCATAATGCTAGATTTGTGGCCTATGGCTTTTCATAGGTAGAGCGGATTGACTATGATGAGACCTTTTCTCCTGTTGCAAGATACTCATCAATGAGATCTATCTTGGCACTATCAGCACACATGGGTTGGAAGATACAACAAATGGATCTAAAGACAAACACCTTAATGGTGTGATTAAGGAAGAGGTGTACATAGGTTAGCCTGAAGGTTTTGAAACCTTTGACAGTGAGTCACATGTGTGCCAGCTTAAGAGAGCATTGTATGGGATGAAACAAGCACCTCATGCTTAGTACACCAAGACATATAGCTACTTCAACGGGTTTGGCTTCACAAACAGTGAAGCAGACGCAAACATGTACCACATAGTGGTGGAAGGTAAGTTGTTGATCATTGTACTTTATGTTGATGATCTCATACTAATAGGTGATGATCAGTTGATCAAATCTTGGAAGGAGGACCTTGCAAGAGATTTTGAGATGAAAGAAATGGGGATCATGCATCACTTTCTTTTCATGGAGTTATGACAGGAATACAGGGAGTTTTTTGTGTCTTAGGGAAAGTATTCCAATGAGATACTCAGGAGATTTGACATGGAAAGTAGCAAACCCATGGAGACTCCTATAGTGGGTAACTCGAGGAAGGAGGATGCTACTTCAGGGGTAGTGGAAGCTATTGTTTAGAGGCAGTTTGTATGTTCACTCATGTACTTGGTGAACATAGGACCGGATATGTGCTATGCATTTAACTAGCTTAGTCAAGTGATGGTTAGGCCTACCAAGCTGTATTGGAAGGTGGAAAAGTATGTGTTGAGATACCTCAGGGGCACTTCTCAGTATGGATTATGGTACAGATGGATAGAGGCAGTGAAACCTTAAGGCTTCACCAATGTAGATTGGGCAGGGAGTCCATTCGATAGGAAGAGCACATCAGGAGGGATCTTAAGTATTGGGTTAGCAACAATTTCTTGGTACATTAAGAAATAATGATCGGTTGCACTCAGTTCGGTAGAGGTAGAGTACATGATGGTGAGTCAGGAAGCATGCAAGGCCATTTGGATGAGGAATATCTTGGTTGGTTTGTTTGGCTAGTAGATGGATCCAATTGTGATTTATTGTGATAATCAGGGTTGTATTAAACTCTCTGAAAATCCAATTTTTCATGATCGGTCCAAGCATATTGATATCCAATATCATCATCTCAGAGATTGTGTATTAAGGCAGGTTATGTTGTTAGAGTACATTCCCATGGAGGAGCAAGATGCTGACATTTTGACAAAGGCATTGTCAAGTTGTAAATTCGAGTTTCATAGAGACAGGATCAGGGTAGCTGATAATCCCTTTCTTGTTGAGAGGCAGTGTTGAGAAATGACAACAAGAAATTCAAGTTTAATTTGTCATTGAATTAAACTGAGAATTATAATCGAATTATATTCTCATAACAACTTGTAAATAATTAATTAAGTTTAATTAGCTTAATTATCTTAGAAATTTCTAGTTGGAAGTATTTTTGTAGTCGTGTATATGTTATCCCTAAGTTTTAGGGGTCTAGTATGAGTTTAAATTGAGTTGGAAATTATATTACTCATTTTACTGAGTTGAGTTGAGTTAAATTAGTTCCAAACTATTTGTGGAAATAATAGAGGACTAGCAATCAGTTGGTGCACTAATGCATCCACTAGTGCTAATCCAATTAACTGAAGATTTCTTCATGAGAAACTCATCCATGTCAGTTCAAAGAAAGACCCAGTTGAGACTAGAGTGCAGGGACAATGTAGTATCAGTTGTATGATTTACTGAGTTGTATAGATTAGGCATGCAATCAGGAACTGGACCTAGTTTGGATTGCACGGTTTTGGATGCATTGGATTCCCATTAATATGGGTTATTCAGCCATAGGAATTGCGCAAGGAGATAGGGGCTTGAAGAGATGCAGAATTGGCTAAGTGTTTGCCAAGAGCTAGCTTGTGCACTCAAAGAGTTGAACATACTTGTGTGGAATTGTTCGAGTGAGAACAAAAGTTGTATCTTCACTCATATTTCTGATATATGCAATACAGAGAGTGGGGTTTTCAGCAGTGGCTTTCCCCAAATACATCTTGTGTCATGTTCCATATATTTATCTTCATCTTGTTCTTATTATTTTCATCGATCTATTAGCTTCCATTAGTTGAAAGTAGAAGTAGATTCCTATCCCGTGCTTTGTAATTTGCATGAGCTTGTGAATCTACAAGATTTTCTACAATCCTTTGCACAAGTCACCATCATTCCCTGCGATTGTTTTCATAGAAGAACATTGATTTCATGATTCCATAAAGTATTAATCAACCAATAATCAATCTTTGATAGTGATTCTTCAACATCTATTCATGGGCCTACATGAAATGTAAATAAAATATCGCAACATGCTTCTTTTAACAACATTGCTCATGCATTAATTATAAGAAAATAATTATCAAAGCATGTCTAAATAAATACCACATTACTATGATCCTTATTACACAAGAACATGTTCTTTTCCAAAGGAAAACCACTCTAACTATCCATTTTCATTTAAAGGATACTAGCATCTTAGCTTTGATTTCGATGCATGTAATTAGATAAAACTTATTCAAAGAAACCTTGCCCCTCAGCTTTTTATTTGTGCATATAACTAAGTAATCTTTCCAATATAATATAATATATTATTATTATTATTATTATTATTACACATGTAAATGCATGTCCCCTTCTAAGGGAATTCTAACATAATACATTCTATTATCGTGCATGCAAATGCATGTCCCTTTTCCAAAAGCATATTTCCCAAGATAAAGCTATATACAAAGTCTATTGTACACACACATGCATGCTCTATTCTAAAATAATTTTAATGTGTTAGTTATTGTTTCTTGTGTGTAGATATATGTGTTTTTCGAAAGGAAAGCTAATTAATTTATTGCATGCAATTACTTGTTTCTCTTCCAAGGTCTAAAATAATAATTTTTCTCTTCTGCACGCAAATTCTCGTTCCTCTTCAAAAGTTCTAACACAATAATTATATTATTTCCATGCATATTTCTTTTCAAAGAATCTAACATCATAGATGTACTTTTCATGGATGCAAAGATCATATCTCGTTTCAAGAGCTCAAACAAAATATTTCTATCTTTTGTGCAAACAAATAACATATTTCTTTTCAAGAAATATCAAACATAGTATTTATATTATGTGCATGTAAATAAACTTATTTCCTCTCAAAAAATATAAAACTTAAGAGTTCTATTTTGTGCTTATTTCTCATCTAGAAAATCCAATAAAATAAGAATACATTCCTATTTTAAGAATATAATGGTTCTCTTTAGGAATCTAATGATAGGAATCATGTGAATAACTTCAAACAAATTAATAGTCTAACTTTCCACACATAATTCTTGAATTTTTTTTTTAATAAAACAGTTTAGTTTCTTTATATTTCCTAAAGAAAAGTTCACATTCATTCTTATTAAAAATACGATGACTTCTTAAATGCACAAGAATTATTCCTTGAACGCAAACATGTATCATTTTTCCCAAGAATTCAAATGCCTAACAACTAGTTTTCTTTTATGCAAATATATCCATATTCTTTTCCAATAAATTATTTTCAGTAACTAATAAAAATAGAAATGATAACATAATAAATGTTAATTTTATGCATGTAGGTATATATATAGCTTTCCTTCCAAGAAATCTATCATAATGGATTCTTGTTTTCATGCAAGAACAACAAATTTCCTGAGTCCCTTCGGGACAACAACATGGGTAACCTATGCTTTCTACGCACATAGATTCATGGGTTGTTTTCTAGAAATTAATCGAATTAATTTCCATTTGTTTACAACCCATAAAAAATTATCAAGAGTTACCTAGTTAATTTGTCTTATTTTTTTTTCTCAAATAATATGTAAATCGTTTTTCAAATATTACTCTTGTTATCTTATCCCTTTTTTCAAGATAATATGCAAATATTTCGAAAGATTTATCTTAATCTTCCAAGAACTCATGTGTTATTTTTAAGAACATAAGATAAATCATCTTTGTCTCTTGCACAAGAATCTTTAGAAGTTTCACCAAGAGGCAAATGCACATACCTCAAGGTATAACCCCTTCTCAGTCTTTAATCACTCAACAGGACATGGAAGCAATCATATAGTCTAATTTTTGAGTAGGGGTGAGATGACATTCATCGTATGATTCTTTTGTGTGCTCATTGGACTATCTTTCACCTCTGTAAAAATTCCATACTAAGAGATTTCTACTTGTGTATGCGAGTTCCCACACATTATAACTACCAAACTATGTAGCAATAACCAAAAAAGTAACGTATTAATGATTCATGCGATCACTGTTATGCTTCTTGCATTTTCTTTTTAGGTTGCACAACATTGATGTCTCATATTTTGAACACATCTCCTCAACTTCCATTACAATGGTCACTCCCCCAATCCCTAATATCTTGTTTTAGTGAGCCCTTCCTGAGATGAAGTTCATTACCCTGTAATGAAATTTCCATAAACTAAATGCATTACCAACTGGTCAATTCTTGGCTTAATTTTTATTATTTATTAGATTATATTCATTTATAAATACTATGGTGTCCATACCTATTATTTTACTCCAATGTCATATGGTGATCTGAGGAGTGTTAATTCTCATATAATTTCACATTACATACAACAACAAATAGGGAGACTGAGTAGACAGGCAACTTCCCAAGATGAAAAGAAACAAAAAGTACAAAGACCCTCCTAGTCAATACTGAATATTTCAACATACTAGCCACTTTCAAAGTGACATAAGCACCATGTTTCCCCACAAATCAAACACCATAGAGTAGTGATAAAAAAACACACAGTTAACCATAAATACGAGCAAAATCATAGGAGAAGAACACATAGTAAAATCTTCTCATAACACCCAAAAATAGAAAACCTATCTGCCATAAGCTCTATGAATGGGTGGTCATTAACACATTCATATAAGCAAAGAGACCAATACCACAATGACCACCAAAGATATCAAAATCAATGTCCAAACTAACATAATGACTTTCATGAATGACATGGACATGAGAGTGTAAGTAGTAAGTCATGGGCATACATAATAATGAAAAATTTAAGTGCCTAAATCTTGCAAAAAATTCAATGATATAGTCCCGCACCTGACATCTATGACTAACCATAACATAACAACACTAGTGATAGATGACCAAAATCAAAGAAAAAAACATAAGACCAATGAAATCTAGTCCTAATAAGATGATATGATCATCAAATCCTATGCATTATCCACCAAATGGTCAATGGGATCGATAAGCATGTTAATGAGATTAGTAGGTTTTCACCCACTTGTCACACTAGAGGACCAAGCCCCAACAAATTATCTTATTCCCCACAACACAGAGTCCTACAATAAGAAAATCCCTGATACCTGACCAAACAAGAAGACTGACGAAGACTAAGGGAAAGGGAACAATCAATACTTTGACCAAGAACAAGGGAGAATCCAACACTTAAAAGACTCAACAAAACTAACTAGGAAAAATCAGACACTATTCAGTATAACCTCCACTTCCTAGAGCCGAAGGATAACAGTAACAATAGATAAGTGCAACCAAAGGAAACAACCTGAAATAAAGATAATATAATCAGAAAAACTCTTACCCATGCAACAAGCACCCATAAAATAGAAAAAACATTGTTGATACAATTCATAACCACAAAAGAGTAGAGAACTACCTCCAAACTTGCTACCAAAGGTCTGGACATGATTCAAAATATAGACCCATACTCTGCAACCACCCAACGATAACCAACATACAACTAGAACTCCAAATGAATGAAAAATCAAGACTCTGAATCCATAGAATGAAAAACACCAAACTCCAATCATAGAAGAATCCAGAGGTAGGAAGGAGAGGATAATTCTCCTCCTCCAATCTCCCACTTCATGTAATTTGGTCACCCCAACACCATTAAACTACATTTAAAACAACAAGACTGGCATTGTATAAACCTAAAACCCTCATCCGACGACTGTCACGCCTCCCCCAAATGGAAATATTTGTTACCCATTTCATACATTTTCCAACCAGCCCTCTCCTCCCGCATAACCACCCCCATCGGGGAAGGTGTTGTCTTTATAAATGAAAGGCTTTTCTATTAGTTAAAATTTAATAATATGAACTTAAGAGTGAAAAGTATACATCATTTTTATTAATGATAATATTGATATGTTTTTTTTTAATAATTTATCATATTAAACATATTAACTTTTATTTATATAATTGTTAAAAAAAATTGTGAATTATATACATCAATTTTTAGTTTTTTAATTTTAAACGATTTTTTCAATTATTATTTTACTTAATTATAGAAAAATTGGAAAACAATTAGATTCACTTTTATTATATGAGTATTTAATAACTATAAACAAAAATTGAAGTAAAACTATTACATTTTATTTCTTTACAAAAGTCACAAACTTCAAGAAGATAACAAACTCAACCAAAAAAATTTAGAAAATTACATTTAATCATTATAAATAAAAAAATATTTCCTATACATTATACTTGGTTGTGTCATACAAAGTGATTTTTTTTGGAAAACTAATTCAATTGGAATATGATCCGATAATAACAAATTCTCACATTAAAATATTACAAATGCAAAGTATTTATTAGCATCACTGTATGTATGCCCTCTTTCCTGTGATTTTATGAGTAAAGTGATTCGTGAAGTGTCACTTTGATGATATAAATATTCATGATAAATATTTATTATATATTTGTTTGATGATGAATATTTATGAGATATTATGATATAATGATCATTAGGGGAATTTTGAGGTTTAAAATGGGCCTCCTAAGAAAATTGTACAACCAAAATAAAATTTATAAGAACCAATAGGATCCAAAATGATGATGTCAACCATAGGGGATGATTCACCATTTTCGGAGTAAAAAAGTAAATAGATAATAAAATAATACTACTTTTTCAAATCGTATTTTCAACTTATCTCATTAAAGTTCTACCCAAATTTCAAGCGGGAGTACTCGTTGGAAGAAAAATTTAATTCCTCATCCAAAGAGTACCCATGTTGCATACTTTCGATGGACCCTACTACACGAAAAATAATAAATACATGAAAACACGTGATTGCAATCACGATTTTCATGCATTCCTCATTTTTTGTGTAGTATGGTCCATCGAAAGTATGGGACATGGGTACTCCTTGGATGAGGAATCAAATTATGCATTGAACGAGTGTTTCCACTTGAAATTTGAGTAAACCCATAGGGAGTTAAGTTGAAAATATGAGTTGAAAAAATAGTTGTTTCTTTTTTCCTTCTAAAATTTGAGGATGTAATGTAATATTATTTTATTATTTTCACTATTATTTTATAATTTCCTTAGGAGGCCCATATTATACCTCGAAATTCCCCTAATGGTAATTAAGTATGTTGGATCATTATAAGTAAGTGATGCAGTTGAAGAAAGAAATGTATATAACAGGGGTGGTGTAGTGTTTTTTTCGTTAACTACACTAGAAATTCATATCATTAATAAGGTGAAATTACATAAAGATAAGTTTCAAATTCTCAAAGAACCTGGAATTACATACAACAATAAATAGGGAGATTGAGTAGACATGAAACTCCCCAAGACGACAAGAAACAGAAAGTACGGAGACCCTCCTAATCAACACCGAAGATTTCAATAGACTAGCCATTGTTAAAGTGACATAAATGCCAGGTTTCCCCAAAAATTACACACCAAATAATAACGATCCAAAAATACACAAATAACCATCAATATGAGGAAAATCGTAGGAGAAGAACACACAGGAAGATCCTCTCATAGCACCCTATTGTAGTAGCTACAACCACCCTCCCATAGCACCCTGTTGTAGTAGCTACAACCACCCTCCAAAATTTTTCTTATGCTTCGGTTTTGGAATCTTCTCCCAACTTAGTAACATAGAAATTTTGGGCTTCCCTACTGTTGAAGCCCCAAAAATTGGGTCTACAACAAGGGGGATACCCACCCAGTCTGGACCTTGGTTAACAGCTCCTTTTCCATTTGGCATAGTGGGTCCGACTAGGGATATGGGACCAGTTTCCCAATTTATGTGTGTGTGTGTGTTGAGAATTAATATTTCCTTTCTAATCATTCCTAAGTAAAATGCTTTTATTCTAAATCTAATGTAATCGTATTCTAATGAACAGAAATATCTAATTCTAAACTAACCTGGGATTTAATATTTCAGCTATGCGATCTAAAATGATTTCAAATGGAAATTGGTAAAATGGTAAAATGATTTCAGGACCCTTCTCTAAATGCATGATAAGGGTTTAAATACTACTAGCTAAATCTAAAAATAATTTATTACAAAAATGTAGGATGCGGTTTAAATGACCGTCCTCATTTCAAGCAAAAATAAAGGAAAATTAAAACTAAACTGAATCTAAAACTAAAACCAATAACTAACTATCTATGTATCTATTCCTTGTAGTCGCAGGCATTCAACATTTGCTTGAGGAGAGTTGGCTAGCCGACTTCCGACTTTAGCTGTCCTGTGAAAATGGAATCGGAAAGTGTTGGCGCCATCTTCTCGGCAGAGTTAATGATACATTTTAGAGTCAGGCACTAGCTGTGTGGTTTTACCAAGTATGTCCAGTAAGAATCCAAATTTAACTTGGTTAACCTTTTGATGGACTCTTCTTTTTCTTCATCCTTCTATCTCCAGCTTGTCTGTAGATGTTGTACATTTGGAAAGTACCCTGGAGTGGTCTCTGATATTAGATTTGCCCTGTGTAAATTTTCATTAATGCATTCAATGACATTATTTGTTGTTGTGGCTGCTCCTTCTGCCGCTTGTTCTGCTTTTCGGATCTGGGTATCCCACTTGCTAAAGAGAATTTCTTTGTGGGTTTCATTTATTATGGGTGCGCCTACCTTTTTCCCTTCCTCTGATTCCTGCCAGGCCAAATATTCAATAACTCTTCTATCAATTAAATCATAATCATGTTGCAAGTCCACGTTTTGATTAGTAATTTTGTCACTTATCTCACAATAAGAGCTCCACTGCGATATTCTTTGGCATAATGTTTCTTGCTGCTGCAGGAGTTGATCATTTAAGGAAATGGATTTTGTGATGAATTCTGTAAGCTTAGGATCATTCTTGTGCATTTCTTACATAACCTGTAACTATTTTTCTCTTTCAGAAAAACTGTTCTGGTATCCTAACTGCATTTGTTGAAAGTCTTGTTGTAGTCTTTCAAGCTGTTTCTGTGCTTCGCTGGTGGTGCTGGCTTGTTGTAGCTGTTGCTGCAAAATCTGTATTTGATCTTCTTTTTCTTTTAGTAATTGTTGTACCTCAAATTCTTTATCAATGGTCGCAGAAGCATATGCTCTTACGATCTGAGATAATTTAGTGATATTTTCAGTGGGTTCAGTGGTAGGATCCTGCTAAAGGATGTCTAATTTCTCTGCATCATGAGAGAGCATGCTTTCCAATTTCCTTTACTTTCTGTCTTCTCACAACTACCTTATGTTGAGGACTATAAAATACACCAAGAGGAGGAATTTCTTCTATTTTTAGCATAAGTTCAGAAGATGGAGTAATGGGAATATGTTCCATTTCTGGGACATTGCTGATTGTTCCGGTGACTATATCATCTACTGTCTGTACATTACTTTTGGTTGTTTTTGTGCTCTATCCTTTAGTATTGATTAAGTCATTGAATGTATCCCATTCTTTAACAATGAGAGGGGGAGGATTTTCCTGTGGAGAAGAAAAACCTGATGTTTTGGGCACTCCTTAGATTGGGCAGTATCCCTTACTGACCCTTCACTTTTATTATGATCATTCTCGGACCTCTTGGAATGTTCTAATGTTTCTCTCCTAGACTTAGATCTTTTTATGTGATTTACACAGAAGCTCTTTTTACAATTATGATGGATCACAGAAGCCTCAATTCTACAATTGTTACCTATCTGTGCTTGAACTTCCACTGAGGCTGATACTGGGAGTTGGTTCCCTTATGGGTTCCAAGCATAATTTATCCAAAGGGATGTTAGCTAACCTTCTCTCTCTGTATATTTTGAACTCTTGAAATTCTTCTGGAGGGAATCGCATCTTGGCCGAATGTAAAACTTCTTTAAGTGTACTTTTATATTGAAACATATCATAAAAAAGATCATCTTCTTTAGAAAACACTTTTATTTTAACTGCAGTAGAGAAATTCTTAACGATATCAGAACGGTCGAACGGTCTTCCTGGAAATTTGAACAATCGTAGAAATAACATGTTGTTTATTTCTTTGAATGCATGGCCTACATCAAATAGTGAAAAGGCCCCATAGGCCATAGGAAATTCCGGCAAAGTGGCCTTCTTCTTGTCCTTCAAATCTTTACTCATACCTCCTTCTCTGCAGGTCCGATAAGCAATATCTCGCACCAGTAGTTTATCGAAAACATATAAAGGTAAGACATGAGGGGAAGCGAGACTTCTGAATACCCTGACATTTGTGAAAAGTTCTTCTCCAAACCATCTCGCGACTGGGAGCATATCGACCTCCACATCGGGAGAAAATCTTGTAGCGTCTTTATCATACAACATTTTGTGCAGAGGTAACATAATTCCATGACAAATCATGTAGAAATATGGGATGAACTTGGAATCCCATAATTCTTTGTGATAAATATGAATGGGTAAAGGGTCCTGAGTAGTCCATTTCCAGCCCATTAGAGGAAACTTGGAAACATAACAGATTGCATCCATCACATAAGCAGATAATTAGAAAGGGGGATAAATCCTTTGAGAAGTAGTTCTTTTGGACCGGTAGTTGAAAATGGTTGTGGCTAAATTGTCGAACAATATCTTAGCCCAATCCACAATAGTAGCATTAGTGGGGGCATCCAATAATGGTAGCCATTTGGATGAAAATTTGTTAACATCTGGCTTTCCAAAAAGTCTACAGAGCATAGCAGCAACAAAGCAATATGGAGAGGTGAGAGAACCAGTACTATACATACTGTGCTTATCCTTTTTTAGTGGTTCATCCCTTCTTGACCAGTCCTTGGTGCATTCTGCCAAATCTTCATTTTCTTTAGCGAACTTCTCCATGAACTGTTTGTTATAAGTCGCCTGTGGCTCTGGTAGATGATACATGAGTCTCAAATCTTGTGGAGTAAATGAGCCAATGAGTCCTTGACCCTGAGTCTTAAATTGTTTGTTTGTGATATCAGCACTATCTAGTACCCATTTGACCATGTCCATGTATGGGATAATTTTGGGCCTTGCTGCTATCCGGTGCAAGAGCGAACATAATAGTTTCGTAATTGATGCCTCAGAAGATTGGTGTGAGCCTGCAGTAGCTGTAACCTCCATTACCCTAGGATTTTCATCCTCAAGTAGACTGTACATGCCTTTCTAAGTAGTCATACTGACATCTTTGTTACAGGTGGTGTCTGTGTATAAGGGCATCATTTCTTTATCTTCAAAACTCAGAGCTTTACCCTTCTTTCCCATAAGAACAGTGCTATGTATACTTCTTTGCTCTTCGCTCCTGCAGTTTACAAATGAGGCAAAAGTAATGATAAGGAAAAGGTGATGGGAAAGCTTTAAATGCAGAAAACATATAAAATATATCACCTTACGTGAAATGGCTCTTCGATCAGATCAAAACCATACTTCATTAATGATTGCCAACTAACTCATTAATTAACCTTAACGCTCATAACTGGGCATTAGTTTATGGAAACATATTTTTCTAACAACAAGCCTTGTAGGTCTGCGATAAGGCGATTTTGTGATTTGCTTCGCAATATCACTACTCTGTTGCGTGTGGCAATCATCTGTTATAATGCGTTTTCTGCAAAATGTGATTTGCGAGATACGCCATCGCATATCGGCAGTTTGAGGCATTTAAGCTTTAAGTGATATTTGAGGCATGTGATGCAATGAGTATCCTTTAGTGTGTGATTTCACATCATGATTTCGCAGTCTTAGGATTCCACTTATAGGAAGGCATCCATTACCTTTTTTGCGATGCAATGTTCTTTATTGAAGGTGGATTTATTCGAACTTATCATAAAACTCAAGTCTTTTAAGATTTTTAGGGTATTCTCCTAAGTTTATGATAGTAAGTTTTATTGAAAAAGGAAATACAAGCGCTAATTAATTTTTTTTAATTTTTTTAATAAGGGTCCCCACTTATTTAGTATTAGTGATAAAACTAAATAAGAAGGGGGGTTGTTGCTGGTCACAACAATTGGCGATTCACTTGGAAGAACTAGTTATCTCTCCTTTTCTTTTAAATTTTCTAAACTTCCAAAACATAAACTTTTCTAGAAAATAAAACTTTATTATAGAAAGATAAAGTACATCATGCTTTTAGCTGTCTATGATAGTTTGTTTCTTCTATGTTAACTTTGGTTATTTACTTCCTAGAGCTAGTCATTGTATCTACATCAGTCACTAGGTTTTTAAAGATAAAAATAAAGGCTTATCTGTAAATCAGTTTTAAATATGCTCATTTGCCGTAGGTAGAGCCTCTGCTGCCAGCAGGCATTTATAGCCTCGACAGGGTTACCTGTTACCTAGAAATGATCTTGTATCCTACTTGGAGAAATATACGATTTTCAAAGAGAAATCCATATCCACACTTATTGCTTTTATTTTCTTTTAATCCTTAAAGAACAATTCCTTGGTTTGGTAGCCAAATTATGATAGTGCCATTCACTTGATTTATAATTTTGCTAAACAAGTTGGCTCGTGATGAGACCCCTTGTCTTTTGATTGCAACGATCTCGAGTCATTGCCCTGTTATGGTATGTAGTTTTGGCAAAGTCAGCAAGCTATAATATCTATGGTCATGATAAGTGGCTCGTGATGGGACCTCTTATTCTTTAAGTTTAAAGCGTATTGCTAGATTATTCCTTGAAGCTCATAATTTCCTAAGTGGGGAGGAAGTCATTGTTTCCTCAAGGATAGATCTGGACGACAATGGTAGAGTTTTTGGAAAGAGCTATTATACAGAGAATCCTCGTTTTTTTATTGATACCTTTCATTTGACTGATATAAAACAAATTCCCACTAAAGGTCGCTTTTTATCAAAATTTATAAGTTTGAAACTAGTATCATATTCTGGTTTGTAGCTTTTGACTGTAACTTTGAATAATAATGACCAATTTTCTAAATCACTTCTATTTATACAAGCGAAAAGAAAAATCCAAAAGAAATACTTGCCTTTTTCATGAATTCCAAATGTAACCATTAACAACTGGTTTTATTATCAAAATAAAGGAAAAGAAACTAATCTACAAAAATATAAGAATGATCTCCTATGGAAAGTATTTTTTGAGGATTTGCCCGTTAACAGGTAAATATTCTCTTTTTCCTATTAAATCTTGTAAAATAAAAGTAGATGGACCTATAATTTCTGCAATTTGGAAAGGTCCAAGCCACATTCGTTGAAATTTTGTATGTTTTTCCTTTTCCTCATGAGCCTTGTCCCATTTTAAAACTAGATCTCCAATATGAAAGTCCTTTCTGGATATCATCTTTGAACAAAAGAAGCTTTCACTAATTCTTGGTGATGAGCATGAGTTATTTTAACCTGTTCACGTTGCTCTTCTAGCTTAAGGATTTCCAGTTGCCTTAGTTGTAAGGAAGAAGTTGGTGTTTCTTCAATGTATTGAACTAAGGCCAAAGAGGGAATTGCTAAATGAGTTGGAAGGACCACTTCTTTCCCATAAACTAAATTAATGGGAGAAGTGCCAATGGAGGCTTTCTGCATTATTCGGTCAGCCCATAGAGCATATATTAAGGATTTGTGCCAATTTTTATGAGTTTGATCAATGGTTCGCTTAATGATTCTGATAAAGTTTTTATTCATTGATTCAGCTAATCCATTCCCCTGCGGGTAATAATTGGTAGATTATTTAAGCTTAAAACCTCTTTTGAGTGCAAATTTAGTCATAGAATTTCCAAAAAAATACGATGCATTATCAAACATTAAAGAAGAAGGTAAACCAAAACTGGTGATTATTAATTGATCTATGAAGTCAATGATGTGTTTGGCATTAGCTGTCTTGAGAGGAACTGCTTCTACCCATTTAGTAAAATAATCTGTAGCTGTAAGGATATACCTTTGCTGTTTAGAAGAGTGAGGAATGATCTCATATATTATATCCAATCCCCATTAATCAAAAGGTTATTCAATTTTGATTGGTTTCAAAGGCAATGATGGTTTCTTTTGTCTCCCAGCAGCAGTTTGACAAACTTGACATTTCCTTACGTAGTTGTGTGCGTCTTTGAATAATGTAGGCCAATAACAGCCTACGCACAATATTTTATGTGCAGTAACATCTCCAACATAATTTCCACTTGCTAGTCCATCGTGGAGTTCTTGCAACACCTTTTCAGCTTCAGATTTCTCAAGACACCTAAGGAGAACATAATCATAATTCATCCTAAAAAGTACATCGTTTATGAGTTGATATTGTTTAGCCTTCAACCTTAGGGCTCTTTTCTTCATATAATCAAGGTTGGAAGGAGCATATCCATTCTTTAAATAAAATATGATATCAACGTATAATGATTCAACATCATTCAGGCTTACCTCGTACATTTGTATCTCTGTAGATGGTATTTTGGAAATAAGCAATGCTCCAGCCAACATTTTGCAAAAGCCTTGAACTTTTACAATACTTGCTAGTTTAATTTCAACATCAGATTCTTGTAAGGCAGTAACCCAATTGGCTCTTTTCTCACCCACATCTTTCTGTACTAAGAGATTTCTTACCGCTGGAAACGATACTATGATTTTTATATGGGTTTTAAGCAGAAAGGGTTTGAAATACTTGATCGCTTTGAAAACAGCATAAGCTTGTTTCTCGACGTCTGAATAATTTAATTCAGCCCCTTGTAGGTTTGAACTGAAAAAGGAAACTGGGGCTTCTGCCTTGTCTTGATTTGCTTGAGTGAGTATCGCAGCATATGATCTGTCAGAGGCAAATGTATATAAAATGAAAGCATCGTAAAAATTTGGAGTTGCTAAAGATGGAGCGTTAACAATCGCTTGTTTAATCAGATTGAATGCTTTGTATTCGTCTTTGTCCCATTTGAAGATTGAGTTTATTTAATCATTGCTTGTATAGGAGATGCAATTCTTGAAAAATCTGGAACAAATCACTTTACAAAATTAATTTGGCCAAGGAAGGATTGCATAGTTTTCTTGTTGTGAGGTAGGGGTATTTCGGAAATCTCCTTGATTCTGTTAGGATCAATATGGATTCTAGATTTTGACACTATGAATCCAAGAAGTTTTCCTTCACTTAATGCAAAAAAGGACTTTTCTGGGTTGAGTGAAATTCCATACCTTTGGCAACGTTGGAAGATTTGTTTTAAATCTCTGAAATGATTGCCTCGCTTCTTGGAATATACATTTATATCATCCAAGTAGATTACTACTGATTTGTTTACTAATCCCTTAAATGTGATGTCCATGGCCCTTTGAAATGTGGCACCAATGTTGATTAGACCGAAAGGCATCTTTTGATATGCATAAGTACCCCATTTGGTTCTGAACGTGGCCTTTAATTGATCATTGCGATGGACCAAAACTTGGTTATAGCTGGAGAAACCATCTAAAAAGGACACTAATTTTGATCCTGCAACTGCCTGCAATATTTGCTCCATAGGAGGCAAAGGAAAATTATCCTTTTGACAGGCTTTGTTAAGATTTCGAAAGTCAATATAAATTCTAATGTCTCCTTTTTTCTTTCTAACGGGAACCATATTGGAAACCCATTTAGAATGTCAAACGGGAAAAATGATTTTGGCTTTCAATAACTTATTGAGCTCAAATTTGATCTGGTTTTCTAGATTAGAATGGATCTTTCTCAGCTTTTGCTGGACAAGTTTTTCATCGTTTATCATTGGGATAATATGTTGGATGAGAGAAGTGTCGTAAGTCTTAAGTTCATCATTGTTCCAGGAAAAGACACTTTTGTATTGTTTCAAGAGATGAACATACGCTAATTTTTCTTCAGGAGCTAGGCCAAGACCTAGATTGATATTCTGTAGCTTGGTATCAGATCCTAGATTTACTAATTCATAGTTCAAAGTTGAACATTGATGCTTTGAATTGGTAGATCTTTTGAATCAATCTTTTAAATTATATAGATCTTCTAATTTGACTACTGATTTTGGCATAACATTATTAGTGCTATCTTGTTGCAATTGTGTGTCATGTTGGTCTTCATCAATTATCTGATTAGTGTAAGATCCCTCTAATGTGAGGAAGCTTACAATATCAGGATCATCATTGAAAATTCTATAATTGGTAATGTTATCAGGAATCTAGGGTCTAAAGATTAATTATATTGAAAATCTATCGGGGCTATAGTCTTATGAGGGAATGAGCTTGGAGGCTACATTTGCTAAGAGGTCAGCGCTAGCATTTTGGAGTTTGGGAATTGATGAAATATTGAATGCTATAAAATGTTCAGTCAGATCTTGTACTAAATATTAGTAATGCTTTAAATGACCTGATAGACAATGTATAGTATTCCGTACCTATCTGATAACAATTTCAGAATCTCCAAAGACTTGTAGATTTTTTATGTCTAATTTGATTTCTTTGTATAATCCTTAGACTAAAGCCTCGTATTCTGCAGTATTATTGGTGCAATCGAACTCGAGTCTACAAGTTAGCTTAGTTTTGTTTCCCTCTGGACTGATTAATACACATCCTACTCTAGCTCCCTCGTTAGACTTAGAACTGTCAAAAAATAACTTCCAAAATAAAGATTTATTTACAGGACTATCTATAAAATTAATACATTTAGAACTCTCTGTTGGAGAAAAAATTTCTACTTGAGATAAAACAAAATGTTCTCATTAAGGTGAAGTATGAGCATTAAAATTTCCTAAGAAAGAATCAACAGAATAGTTGCCAATAATATTGTTGTTGTACGCTACTGGTTCATTTTCTCCTTCCAATTTTGTTACTATGTATTTTTTATGTCTTTCTCACTCAAACTTTATTTGATTTGGTTTACCATTGTATGGGAGCCACATGTGCAACCAATTAGTTGCAAAGTATCAATGAAGTTTTTCAAACCAATCTCTGCTTAGAATTAAGCCATAAAATTCTAGAATATCTGCAACTAAAATGTCGATAACTTGACATACCTTTGCATTAGATGACAACCTTATGGTAACCTGATTTAGTTCACTGATCACTTCAACTTGCAACCAATCCAACTGAACTATGCACACAACAGATTTTTGAGGTTGAACATTCAACTTTCCACATATTGACTTAGGTAAGATATTATATGAAGCTCCAAAATCAACTAAACAATTATGCAAATTTTTGTTGAAAACTTCATAAGTAAGAAGAAATGGGGGAGTATGAGATCTTGACCTTCCTCCAATTAAAGTGATATCGTTTGGATCAAATTTATTAGTCACATTATTTGGAGGTCTTCCCATCTCATGGGAAGCTTGAGAAATTACAGTGGCAGGCAAAGGTGCAACTGGTACTACTTGTAATTCCTTCAAAAGAATCTTTTGTTGATGTTTTAACTTGCTCAACTCATAAAAAGTGATGTTATCCCTAGTCTTTTTCATGTCTTCTATGATATTATAGTCCATTTCATTCGAAACAATCAATGTTTTAGATGGAGTTGGTGAATCTCTTTGGACTGGGCTTATTTGAGTTGCTTTAGGTGTTGTCTTCTTTGCTGCTAGTTTGTCCTTAGGTGTTGAGCTTGCGCTCTTTGGCTTAGGATTAGGTTGAGGAGGATCAAGTTGATTTCTACTTCTAGTACTAACCAGCGATGCCTCTTGATCCTCTTCATCTAGGAGGATGTAATCCCACATACCTTGTACTTCTACAACTTCTTATTCATCAATAGGATCTTCATTGGAAATTTCCTCTTCTTCTTCTTCTGATTTAGCATTTGTAATAGCATTGGGAGGCTTTGAATCAGTCGAAGGATTTCTCCTATAAGGCTTGTATGGTTTTTTAGAAGAAGTTTATGCTACTTGTTTTTTTATGTTGACCATTTCGTTAGACAGGGTTTTCAAAACTTTCTGCAATCCTTCTAAATCGAATGGGTCTTTCAATTGTTTTTTCTTGGGATCTTCTTTAAAAGTAACCTTATTAGATTTTCGTTCATCAA
This sequence comes from Pinus taeda, assembly GCA_000404065.3. Classification (NCBI taxonomy): domain Eukaryota; kingdom Viridiplantae; phylum Streptophyta; class Pinopsida; order Pinales; family Pinaceae; genus Pinus; species Pinus taeda. The sequence goes on along the minus strand of APFE030949775.1, from coordinate 125,194 downwards.
CAATGTTTTCTTTTCTAAGGCTATGATATGTTTCTCTACCGCTATTGCTTCCTTCATATTGTCAGATAAAGTTGTTTTGTTAGCCCTATCAATGAAGATTGCTATGTTTGATGGTAAAGCAGAGATGTACCATTCACTTCACACTTCTTCATTAGGCTTGGAAGCAGTAGGAATTTTGTTCAACAATTTATTGAAACGTGAGTTAAAATCTTTGATAGGTTCCTTTTACTTGGCTCTAAGGTTAGACAGGTCATTGATCAGTGTTGCAATAGACCTGTCATCACGGAACTTAGCTAGGAATTGTTCTTGAAAAATATCCCAACTAGTGATAGATCCAGATGGTAATGAGAAATACCATGATCTGGCTACTCCTTGCAAAGTGTAAGGAAAGATCTGGACAATAGCGTCTTCATTAGTAACCCCATTGAGATTTATAGATAACATAAAGTTATTTATATGTTCTTCTGTTAGCATGCCTGTTTCAAGATTGAACTTAGGCAATCATTTTTTAGGATGGGCCAGTATTTGACTCAAAGGCACAGGCATTAAGACTACCCCTGGGTTATTCCATGGAGATTGGGCTATCGCTGAACTACTAACAGATGAAAGTGCAGAAGATAATCCCTGCGGTTGGGAAGATGAGGATATTACAGTTCTAGATGATTAAGAAGGAGAGGTGGAAGCTCCAGTGGACTGGTGGACAATAATCTGAAGTGGAAGAGTGGATGGTTGACTTCACAGTGAAGAGGTTGAGATGGATGATGATGACAAAAGAGTCTTGCTATCAGACCCTTTAGGTAATTTCCTTGCTCTCTTCCTTGTAGGTAGAGTTAACTCAGTTGGTTCAATACCAAACTTTTCACTCTTCAATTTGGTAAGAGGGTGAGCAGGGTTATATTGCAAAGTCACACTACCTTGAGAATTTTCAGATCTTTGGGGTGATATAGAAAATCACTAAAGTTTATGGATCAAAGATTCAACTTCAGGAAGTTCAACAGTAGATTTCTATGAAATGTCGGGGTTTATGGTAGTGGTTTTTGTTTTTCTCGACTTCTTGCTCAAGATTTAAAGATTATAAATGTGATGGAGAAGTCAGGGGAGATGGTGAGGGTGATTTACTCTCCGAATGGTATTTAGATTTAAATTTACTTTCCATTCACAGTTCGGGGCCCCCCTTCTAGCACCAAATATGTTGAAGCCCCAAAAATTGCGTCTACAACAAGGGGGATACCCACCCGGTCTAGACCTTGGTTAGCAACTCCTTTTCCATTTGGTATAGTGGGTTCGACTGGGGATATGTGACCAGTTTCCCGATTTATGTGTGTGTGTGTGTTGAGAATTGATATTTCCTTTCTAATAATTCCTAAGTAAAATGCTTTTATTCTAAATCTAAAGTAATCATATTCTAATGAACATAAATATCTAATTCTAAACTAACCAGGATTTAATCTTTTAGTTATGCGATCTAAAATGATTTCAAATGGCAGTTGGTAATAAAGATCATTCAATTGCTATGAGAAAATAATTCAATAAAGATAAACTATTTCGTATAAAAAGTTAGACGAAACGTTTGTGGAAAACATATCGGATAATAAGTTACTCATATATTAAGCATAAATAAATATCTATCATCATACAAAAGTGCCAAATGATGACTCAAACATTCAAGCATTCATATATAAATAACTGAACATGAATATCGCCTTAACACATAAGTATAAATAGTTAAGAGATAAAAATACCATTTATAACTAGTTCTACTCATCAGCTTCAGCAATAATGATCTATCTCTTCTTAATCCAACATCAACTAAGAGTACAAAAGTACAACATTAGTAGTAGATATTAAACGCAAATATCAATAAATCTTGTTCTATTCATTCATCAAAACCTCCTTAGAGGGTGCAAAAGTGCATGTTCTGAGGACAAGTTTTTGACAAATTTCAGGACCCTTCTCTAAATGCATGAGAAGGGTTTAAATACTACTGGCTAAATCTAAAAATAATTTATTACAAAAATGTACGATGCGGTTTAAATGACCATCCTCATTTCAGGCAAAAATAAAGGAAAATGAAAACTAAACTGAATCTAAAACTAAAACCAATAACTAAATATCTATGTATCTGTTCCTTGTAGTCGCAAGTGTTCAGCATTTCCTTGAGGAGAGTTGGTTGGCCGACTTCCCACTTTAGTTGTCCTGTCAAAATGGAATCGGAAAGTGCTGGCACCATCTTCTCGGCAGAGTTAATGATACATTTGAGAGTCATGCACTGGCTATGTGGTTTTACCAAGTATGTCCAGTAAGAATCCTAATTTAACTTGGTTAACCTTTTGATGGACTCTGCTTTTTCTTGAGCCTTCTATCTCCATCTTGTCTGTAGATGTTGTACATTAGGTAAATACCTTGGAGTGGTCTCTGATATTAGATTTTCCTTGTGTAAATTTTCATTAATGTAGTCAATGACATTATTAGCTTTTGTGGCTGCTCCTTCTGCCACTTGTTCTGCTTTTCGTATCTAGGCATCCCACTTGCTAAAAAGCATTTCTTTGTGGGTTTCATTGATTATGGGTGCACCTGCCTTTTTCCCTTCCTCTAATTCCTGCCAAGCCAAATATTCAGTAACTCTTCTATCAATTAAATCATAATCATGTCGCAAGTCCACGATTTGATTAGTAATTTTGTCGCTTATCTCACAATAAGAGCTCCACTGCAATATTCTTTGGCATAATGTTTCTTGCTGCTACAGGAATTGATCATTTAAGGAAATGGATTCTGTGATGAATTATGTAAGCTTAGGATCATCCTTGCGCATTTCTTGCATAACCTGTAACTATTTTTCTCTTTCGGACAAACTGTTCTGGTGTCCTAGCTGCATTTGTTGAAAGTCCTGTTGTAGTCTTTCAAGCTATTATTGTGCTTCGCTATTGGCGTTGGCCTATTGTAGCTGTTGCTTCAAAATCTATATTTGATCTTCTTTTTCTTTCAGTAATTGTTGTACCTCATATGCTTTATCAATGGTCGTAGAAGCATATGCTCCTGCGATCTGAGATAATTTAGTGAGATTTTCAGCGGGATCAGTGGTAGGATCCTGCCAAAGGATGTCTAATTGCTCTGCATCATGAGAGAACATGCTTTCCAATTTCCTTTTCTTTCTTTGTCTCCTCACCACTTCCTTATGTTGAGGACTATAAAATACATCAAGAGGAGGAATTTCTTCTATTTTGAGCATAAGTTCAAAAGATGGAGTAATGGGAATATTTTCCATTTCTGGGACACTATTGATTATTCTGGTGACTATATCATCTACTATCTGTACATTAATTTCGGGTGTTTTTTTGCTCTGTCTTTCAGTATTGATTAAGTCATTAAATGTCTCCCATTCTTTATCCAACTCAGTTTTGAATGGTGGTGGCTGGACAATGAGAGGGGGAGGATTTCCTGTGGAGAGGTCAAAACATGTTGTTCTAGGCGCTCCTTAGACTGGGCAGTATCCCTTACTGACCCTTCACTTTTATTACGGTCACTCTCGAACCTCTTGGAATGTTCTGAAATTTCTCTCCCAGACTTAGATTTAGACCTGTCTATGCTTGAACTTCCACTGAGACTGATACTGGGAGTTGGCTCCCTTACGGGTTCCAAGCGTAATTTATCTAAAGGGATGTTAGCTAACCTCCTTCTTTGTACATTTTGAACTCTTGGAATTCTACTGGAGGGAATCACATCTTGGCCGAATGCAGGACTTATTTAACTATACTTTTATGTTGAAACATATCATCAAAAATATCATCTTCTTTAGAAAACACTTTTATTTTGATTGCAATAATGAAATTCTTAACTATATCAGAAGGGTCGAACTGACTTCTTGGAAATTTGAACAATCTTAGAAATAACATGTTGTTTACTTCTTTGAATGCATGGCCTACATCAAATAGTGAACAGGCCCCACAGGCCATAGGAAATTGCGGCCAAATGGCCTTCTTCTTGTCCTTCAAATATTTACTCATACCTCCTTCTCCGCAGGTCTGATAAGCAAGCTCTCGCGCCAGTACTATATCAGGAACATATAAAGGTAAGACATGAGGGGAAGTTCTTCTCCAAACCATCTCGTGACTGGGAGCATATCGACCTTCACTTCGGGAGAACATCCTGGAGTGTCTTTATCATACAACATTTTGTGCATAGGTAACATAAGTCCATGACAAATCTTGTAGAAATACGGGATGAAATTGGAATCCCATAATTTCTTGTGATAAATATGAATGGGTAAGGGGTCTTGAGTAATCCATTTCAAGCCCATTAGAGGAAACTTGGAAACATAACAGATTGCATCCATCACATAAGCAGATAAGTAGAAAGGGGGATAAATCCTTTGAGAAGTAGTTCTTTTGGATCGGTAGTTCAAAATGGTCGTGGCTAAATTGTCAGACCATATCTTAGCACAATCCACAATAGTAGCATTAGTGGCAGCATCCAATAATGGTAGCCATTCAGATGAAAATTTGTTAACATCTGGCTTTCCAAAAAGTCTACAAAGCATAGCAGCAGCAAAGCAATACGGGGAGGTGAGAGAACCGGTACTATACATACCATGCTTATCATTTTTTAGTGGTTCATCCCTTCTTGACCAATCCTTGGTGCATTCTGCCAAATCTTCATTTTATTTAGCGAACTTCTCCATGAACTATTTGTTATAAGTCGCCTATGTCTCTAGTAGATGATACATGAGTCTCAAATCTTATGGAGTAAACGAGCCAATGAGTCCTTGACCCTGAGTCTTAAATTGTCTATTTGTGATATTAGCACTATCCAATACCCATTTGACCATGTCCATGTATGGAAGAATTTTGGGCCTTGCTGCTATCCGGTGCAAGAACAAACATGATAGTTCCGTAATTGACGCCTCAGAAGACGCGTGTGAGCCTGTAGTAGCTGTAACCTCCATTACCTTGGGATTTTCATCCTTGAGTAGACTGTACATGCCTTCCCAAGTAGTAATACCAGCATCTTTGTTACATTTGGTGTCTCTGTATAAGGGTGTCATTTCTTTATCTTCAGAACTTGGAGCTTTACCCTTCTTTCCCATAATATCCTGAACACTGCTATGTATACTTCTCTACTCTTCGCTCTTGCAATTTACAAATGAGGCAAGAGTAATGATAAGGAAAAGGTGATGGGAAAGCTTTAAATGTGGAAAACATATAAAATATATCACCTTACATGAAATGGCTCTTCAATCATATCAAAACCATACTTCATTAATGATTGCCAACTAACTCATTAATTAACCTTAACGCGCATAACTAGGCATCAGTTTATGGAAACAACTTTTTCAAACAACGAGCCCTGTAGGTCTGTGATAAGGCAATTTTCCGATTTGCTTCGCAATATCGCAGAATCACAATATCACTACTATGTTGTGTGTGGAAATCATTTGTTATAATGTGTTTTCTGTGAAATGCGATTTGCGAGATGTGCCATTGCATATCAGTGGTTCGAGGCATTTCAGCTTTAAGTGATATTTGAGGCATGCCATGAGATGAGTATCTTTTAGTGTATGATTTCGCATCGCGATTTCGTTGTCTTAGGATTCCACTTATAGGAAGGCATCCATTAGCTTTTTTGCGATGCGGCATTCTTTATTGAAGGTGGATTTATTCGAACTTATTAGAAAACTCAAGTCCTTTTAGATTTTTTGGCTATTCTCCTAAGTTTATGATAGTAAGTTTTATTGAAAAAGGAAATACAAGCGCTAATTAATTTTTTTTTAATTTTTTGAATAAGGGTCCCTACTTATTTAGTATTAGTGATAAAACTAAATAAGGAGGGGGGTTGTCGCTGGTCACAACAATTGGCGATTCACTTGCAAGAACCAGTTATCTCTAGTTTTCTTTTGAATTTTCTAAACTTCCAAAACATATTTTTTTCTAGAAAATCAAACATTATTATAGAAAGATAAAGTACATCATGCTTTTAGGTTTCTATGATAGTTTGTTTCTTCTATGTTAACATTTACTTCCTAGTGCTAGTCATTGTATCTACATTAGTCACTACTTGGTTTGTAATTCAATTTTAAATATGCTCATTTGTTGTAGGTAGAGCCTTTGCTGCAAACAGGCGTTTATAGCCTCGACAAGGTTACCTGTTACCCAGCAATGATATTGTATCCTACTTGGAGAAATATACGATTTTCAAAGAGAAATCCATATCTACACTTATTTCTTTTATTTTCTTTTAATCCTTAAAGAACAATGCCTTGGTTTGGTAACCAAATTATGATAGTGCCATTCACTTGATTTATAATTTTGTTGAACAAGCTGGCTCATGATGAGACCCCTTGTCTTTTGATTGCAACAATCTCAAGTCATTGCCCTGTTATGGTATGCAGTTTTTGCAAAGTCATCAAGCTATAATATATATGATCATGATAAGTCGGCTTGTGATGAGACCTCTTATTCTTTAAATTTAAAGTGTATTTTTGGATTATTCCTTGAAGCTCGTAATTTCCTAAGTGGGGAGGAAGTCATTGTTTCCTTAAGAATAGCTCTGGACGACAATGATAGAGTTTTTGGAAAGAGCTTTTCTATAGAGAATGTTTGTTTTGTTATTGATACCTTTCATTTGACTGATATAAAACAAATTCCTACTAAAGGTCGCTTTTCATCAAAATTTACAAGGTTGAAACTAGTATCATATTTTGGTTTATAGCCTTTGACTATATCTTTGAATAATAATGACCAATTTTCTAAATCATTTCTATTTATACAAGCGAAAAACAAAATCTAAAAGAAATACTTGTCTTTTTCGTGAATTCCAAATGTAACCATTAACAACTGGTTTTGTTATCAAAATAAAGGAAAAAAACTAATCTACAAAAATAGAAGAATGGTCTCCTATGGAAAGTATTTTTTGAGGATTTTCCCGTTAATAGGTAAAGATTCTCTTTTTCCTGTTAAATCTTCTAACATAAAAGTAGATGGACCTATGATTTCTGCAATTTGGAAAGGACCAAGCCACATTCATTGAAATTTGTATGTTTGTGCTTTTCCTCATGAGCTTTGTCCCATTTTAAAACTAGATCTCCAATCTGAAAGTCCTTTCTAGATATCATGTTTGAATCAAAAGAAGCTTTCACTAATTCTTACTAATGAGCATGAGTTAGTTTAGCCTGTTCACGTTGCTCTTCTATCTTAAGGACTTCCAATTTCCTTAGTTGTAAGGAAGAAGTTGGTGCTTTGTCAATGTATTGAACTAAGGCCAAAGAGGGAATCACTAGATGAGTTGGAAGGACCACTTCTTTCCCATAAACTAAATTAAAGGTAGAAGTGCCAATGGAGGCTTTCTGTGTTATTCGGTCTGCCCATAGAGCATATATTAAGTATTTGTGCCAATTTTTATGAGTTTGATCAATGGTTCGCTTAATGATTCTGATAAAGTTTTTATTCGTTGATTCAGCTAATCCATTCCCCTATGGGTAATAATTGGCAGAATATTTAAGCTTGAAACCTATTTTGAGTGCAAATTCAATTATAGCATTGCCAAAAAAATACGATGCATTATCAAACATTAAAGAAGAAGGTAAACAAAACCTGGTGATTATGAACTAATCTATCAAATCAATGATGTGTTTGGCATTAGCTGTCTCGAGAGGAACTGCTTCCACCCATTTAGTAAAATAATCTGTAGCTGTAAGGATATAACTATGCTATTTAGAAGAGTGAGGAACGATCTCACCTATTATATCCAATCCTCATTGATCAAAAGGTTGTTCAATGTTGACTGGTTGCAAAGGCAACGATAGTTTCTTTTGTCTCCCAGCAGCCATTTGACAAACTTGACATAGTTGTGTGCATCTTTGAATAATGTAGGCCAATAATAGCCTACACGCAAGATTTTATGTGCAGTGGCATCTCCAGCATAATGTCCACCTGCTGGTCCATCGTGGAGTTCCTGCAACACCTTTTCAGCTTCAGATTTCTCAAGACATCTAAGGACAACAAAATCATAATTCATCATAAAAAGTACATCGTTTATGAGTTGATATTGTTTAGCCTTCAACCTTAGGGCTCTTTTCTTCGTATAATCGAGGTTGGAAGGAGCATATCCGTTCTTTAGATAAAATATGATATCATCATATAATGATTCAACATCATTTAGGCTTACCTCATACAATTGTATCTCCGTAGATGGTATTTCGGAAATAAGCGATGCTCCAGCCAGCATTTTGCAAAATCCTTGACCTTTTACAATACTTGCTAGTTTAATTTCAACGTCGTATTCTTGTAAGGTAGTAACCCAATTGGCTATTTTCTCATCCACATCTTTCTGTACTAAGAGATTTCTTACCGCTGGAAATGGTACTATGATTTTTGTATGGGTTTTAAGTAGAAAGGGTCTCAAATACTTGATCGCTTTGAAAATATCATAAGCTTGTTTCTCGACATCTGAATAATTTAATTCAGCCCCTTATAGGTTTGAACTGAAAAAGGCAATTGGGGCTTCTGCCTTGTCTTGATTTGCTTAAGTGAGTATCACAACATATGATCTGTCAGAGGCAAATGTATATAAAATGAAAGGATCAGAAAAATTTGGAGTTGCTAAAGATGGAGCGCTAACAATTGCTTGTTTAATCAGATTGAATGCTTCGTATTCGTCTTTGCCCCATTTGAAGATTCAGTTCTTTTTAATCATTTCTTGTAAAGGAGATGCGATTCTTGAAAAATATGGAACCTCTTTACAAAATTAATCTGGCCAAGGAAGGATTGCATAGTTTTCTTGTTGTGAGATAGGGGTATTTTGGAAATCTCCTTGATTCTGTCAGGATCAATATGGATTCCAGATTTTGACACTATGAATTGATGTCGATGGCCCTTTGAAATTTGGCGCCAGCGTTGATCAGACCGAAAGGCATCTTTTGATTTGCATAAGTACCCCATTTGGTTCTGAACTTTGTCTTTAATTGATCATCGAGATGGACTAAAACTTGGTTATAGGGGGAGAAACCATATAAAAAGGACATTAATTCTGATCCTGCAACTGCCTACAATATTTGCTCCATAGGAGGCAAAGGAAAATTATCCTTTTGATAGGCTTTGTTAAGATTTCGAAAGTCAATGCAAATTCTAATGTCTCCTTTTTTCTTTCTAACGGGAACCATATTGGAAACCCATTTAGAATGTCGAACAGGAAAAATGATTTTGGCTTTCAATAACTTATCGAGCTCAGATTTGATCTGGTTTTCTAAATTAGGATGGATCTTTCTCAGCTTTTGTTGGACAGTTTTTTCATCATTTATCATTGGGATAGTATGTTGGATGATAGAAGTGTCATAAGTCTTAACTTCATCATAGTTCTAGGCAAAGACACTTTTGTATTGTTTCAAGAGACGAACATACACTAATTTTTCTTCAGGAGCTAGGCAAAGACCTAGATTGATATTTTGTGGCTTGGTATCGGATCCTAAATTTACTAATTCATAGTTCAGAGTTGAACTTTGAAGCTTTGAATTGGTAGATCTTTTGAATTGATCTTTCAAATCATATATATCTTCTAATTTGACTACTGATTTTGGCATAGCATTATTAGTGCTATCTTGTTGCAATTGTCTATCATGTTGGTCTTCATCAATTATCTGATTAGTGTAAGATCCCTCTGATGTGAGGAAGCTTACAATATCAGGATCATCATTGAAAATTCTCCAATTGGTAATGTTTTCAGGAATCGAGGGCCTAAAGATTAATTCTATTGAAAATCTATCGGGGCTATAGTCTTCTGAGGGAATGAGCTTGGAGGCTACGTTTGCTAAGAGGTCAGCGCTAGCATTCTGAGTCTGGGAATTGATGAAATATTGAATGCTAGAAAATGTTCAGTCAGATCTTGCACTAAAGATTGGTAATGCTTTAAATTACCTGATAGACAATGTATAGTATTTCGTACCTGTTTGATAACAATTTTAGAATCTCTGAAGACTTGTAGATAATTGATGTCTAATCCGATTGCTTTGTATAATCCTTGGACTAAAGCCTCGTATTTTGCAGTATTATTAGTGCAATCTAACTCGAGTCTACAAGTTAGCATAGTTTTGTTTCCCTCTGGACTGATTAATATGCATCTTGCTCCAGCTCCCTTGTTAGACTTAGAACCGTAAAAAAATAACTTCCAAAATAAAGATTTATTTACAGGACTATCTATAAAATTAATACATTTAGAACTATCTATTTGAGAAAAATTTTCTACTTGAGATAAAACAGAATGTTCTAGGTAAGGTGAAGTATGAGCATTAAAATTTCCTAAGAAAGAATCAACATAATAGTTGCCAATAATATTGTTGTTGTACGCTACCAGTTCATTTTCTCTTTCCAATTCTGTTACTATGTATTTCTTGTGTCTTTCTCGATCAAGCTTTATTTGATTTGGTTTACCATTGTAAGGGAGCCACATGTGTGACCAATCAGTTGCAAAGTATCCATGAAGTTTTTCAGACCAATCTCTGTTAAGAATTAAGCCATAAAATTCTAGAATATCTGCGACTAAAATGTCAATAACTTGACATACCTTTGGATTAGATGACAACTTTATAGTAACCCGATTTAGTTCGTTGATCACTTCAACTTGCGACCGACCTAGCTGAACTATGCGCACAACATATTTTTGAGGTTGAACGTTCAAATTTGCACATATTGACTTAGGTAAGATATTAGATGAAGCTCGAGAATCAACTAAACAATTATGCAAATTTTTGTTGAAAACTTCATAAGTAAAAAGAAATGGGGGAGTATGAGATCTTGACCTTCCTCCAATTAAAGCGATATCATTTGGATCAACTTTATTAGTCACATTATTTGGAGGTCTTCCCATCTCATGGGAAGCTTGAGAGATTACAGCAGCGGGAAGAGGTGCAACTGGTACTACTTGTAATTCTTTCAAAAGAATATTTTGCTAATGTTTTAACTTGCTAAACTCATAAAAGGTGATGTTAGCCCTAGTCTTTTTCATGTCTTCCAAGATATTATCCTCCATTTCATTTGAAACAATCAATGTTTTAGATGGAGTTGGTGAATCTGTTTGGACTAGGCTTGTTTGAGTCACTTTAGGTGTTGCCTTCTTTGCTGCGACTTTGTCCTTAGGCGTTGAGCTTGCGCTCTTTGGCTTAGGAGTAGGTTGAGGAGGATCGAGTTGATTTCTACTTCTAGTACTGACCAGCGATGCCTCTTGATCCTCTTCATCTGGGAGGATGAAGTCCCACATCCCTTGTACTTCTGCAACTTCTTCATCGGTAGGCTCTTCATTGGAAATTTCCTCTTCTTCTTCTTCTAATTTAGCATTTGTAATAGCATTGGGAGGATTTGAATCAGTCGAAGGATTTCTCCTATAAGGCTTGTATGGTTTTTTAGAAGAAGTTTCTGCTACTTGTTTTTTTTATGTCGACCATTTCGTTAGACATGGTTTTGAAAAATTTCTACAATCCTTATAATTCAAGTGGGTCTTTCGATTGTTTTTTCTTGGGATCTTCTTTAAAAGTAACCTTCTTAGATTTTCGTTCATCAACAACATTTTTCTTTTCTAAGGCTATGATATGTTTCTCTACTGCTATTTCTTCCTTCATATTATTAGCTAAAGTTGTTTATTAGCCCTATCAATGAAGATTGTTATGTTTGTTGGTAAAGTAGAGATGTACCATTCACTTCACACTTCTTCGCTAGGCTTGGAAGCAGTAGGAATTTTGTTCAATAGTTTATTGAAATGTGAGTTAAAATATTTGATAGGTTCCTTTGACTCGGCTCTAAGGTTAGACAGGTCATTGATCAATGTCGCAGTAGGCCTGTCATCACTCAACGTAGTCAAGAATTGTTCTTGAAAAATATCCCAACTAGTGATAGATCCAGATCGTAATGAGAAATACCATGATCCAGATGCTCGTTGCAAAGTGTAAGGAAAGAGCCAAACAACAACATCTTCATTAGTAACCCCATTGAGATTTATAGATAACATAAAGTTATTTATATGTTCTTTTACTAGCATGCCTATTTCAGGATTGAACTTAGGCAGCCATTTTTTAGGATGGGTAGGTATTTGACTCAAGGGCACAATCATTAAGACTACCCCTAGGTTATTCCATGGAGATTGGGCCATCACCGAACTACTAACATATGAAAGTGCAGAAGATGAACCCTGTGGTTGGGAAGATGAGGATATTACAGTTCCAGATGATTGAGAAGGAGATGTGGAAGCTCCAGTGGACTGGTGGACAATAATCTGAAGTGGAGGGGTGGATGGTTGACTTCGCGGTGAAGAGGTTGAGATGGATGATGATGATGAAAGAGTCTCGCTATCAGACCCTTTAGGTGATTTCCTTGCTCTCTTCCTTGTAGGTAGAGGTAACTCAGTTGGTTCAATACCAAAATTTTCGCTCTTCAATCTGGTAAGAGGGTGAGAGGGGTTATATTGCAAAGTCACACTACCTTGAGATTTTTCAGATCTTTATGGTCATATAGAAAATCGCTGAAGTTTATGGATCAAAAATTCAACTTCAGGAGGTTGAATAGTAGATTTCTTTGGAATGTCGAGGTTTATGGTAGTGGTTGTTGTTTTTTTTGACTTCATGCTCAAGATTTAAAGATTCTAAATGTGATGGAGAAGTCGAGGGAGATGGTGAGGGTGATATACTCTCAGAATGGTATTTAGATTTAGATTTACTAGTCATTCACAATTCGGGGCCCTCCTTCTAGTGCCAAATAAGTTGAAGCCCATAAAATCGGGTCTACAACAAGGGGATACCCACCCGGTCCGGACCTTGGTTAGCAGCTCCTTTTCCATTTGGTATAGTGGGTCCGATTGGGGATATGGGACCAGTTTCCAAATTTATGTGTGTGTGTGTTGAGAATTGATATTCCCTTTCTAATAATTCCTAAGTAAAATGCTTTTGTTCTAAATCTAATGTAATCATATTCTAATGAACAGAAATATCTAATTCTAAACTAACCCAGGATTTAATCTTTCAGTTATGCAATCTAAAATGATTTCAAATGGCAATTGGTAATAAAGATCATTCAATTGCTATGAGAAAAGAATTAAATAAAGATAAACAATTTCGTATAAAACGTTAGACAAAACGATTGTGGAAAACATATTGCATAATAAGTTACTCATATATTAAGCATAAATAAATAGCTATCACCATACAAAAGTGCCAAATGATAACTCAAACATTCAAACATTCATATATAAATAACTGAACATGAATATCACCTTAACACATAAGCAGAAATAGTTAGGATATAAAAGTACCATTGATAACTAGTTCTACTCATGAGCTTCAGCAATAATGATCTATCTCTTCTTAATTCAACATCCACTAAGAGTACAAAAGTGCAACATCAGTAGTAGATATTAAATGCAGATATCAATAAATCTTGTTCTATTCATTCATCAAAACCTCCTCGGAGGGTGCAAAAGTACATGTTCTGAGGACAAGCTTTTGAAAAATTTCAGGACCCTTCTCTAAATGCATGAGAAGGGTTTAAATACTACTAGCTAAATCTAAGAATAATTTATTACAAAAATGTAGGGTGCAGTTTAAATGACCATCCTCATTTCAGGAAAAAATAAAGCAAAATTAAAACTAAACTGAATCTAAAACTAAAACTAATAACTAACTATCTATGTATCTGTTCCTTGTAGTCGCAAGCATTCCGCATTTGCTTGAGGAGATTTGGCTGGTCGACTTTCGACTTAAGCTGTCCTGTGAAAACGGAATCGACAAGTGCTGGCGCCATCTTCTCAGTAGAGTTAATGATACATTTGAGAGTCATGCACTGGTTTTGTGGTTTTACCAAGTATGTCCAGTAAGAATCCCAATTTAACTTGGTTAACCTTTTGATGGACTCTGCTTTTTCTTGAGCCTTATGTCTCCAACTTATCTATAGATGGTGTACATTTGGTAAATACCCTAGAGTTGTCTTTGATATTAGATTTTCCCTGCGTAAATTTTGATTAATGCAGTCAACGACATTATTTGTTGACGTGGCTTCTCCTTCTACCGCTTGTTCTGCTTTCTAGATCTGGGCATCCCACTTGCTAAAGAGCATTTATTTGTGGGTTTCATTGATTATGGGTGTGCCTGCCGTTTTCCCTTCCTCTGATTCCTACCAAGCCAAATATTCAGTAACTCTTATATCAATTAAATCATAATCATGTTGCAATTCCATGATTTGATTAGTAATTTTGTCGCTTATCTTACAATAAGAGCTCCACTGTGATATTCGCTGGCATAATGTTTCTTGCTGCTGCAGGAGTTGATCATTTAAGGAAATGGATTCTGTGACGAATTATGTAAGCTTAGGATCATCCTTGTGCATTTCTTGCATAACTAGTAATTGTTTTTCTCTTTCGGACAAACTGTTCTGGTATCCTAGCTGCATTTGTTAAAAGTCCTGTTGTAGTCTTTCAAGCTGTTTCCGTGCTTCGCTGTTGGCGCTAGCATGTTGTAGTTGTTGCTGCAAAATTTGTATTTGATATTCTTTTTCTTTTCAGTAATTGCTATACCTCAGATGCTTTATCAGTGGTGGCAGAAGCATATGCTCTTGCGATTCGAGATAATTTAGTGAGATTTTCAGTGGGATCAGTCGTAGGATCCTGCCAAAGGAAGTCTAATTGCTTTGCATCATGAGAGAGCATGCTTTCCAATTTCCTTTTCTTTCTTTGTCTTCTCACCACTACTATAAAATACATCAAGAGGAGGAATTTCTTCTATTTTGAGCATAAGTTCTGAATATGGAGTAATGGGAATATGTTCCATTTATGGGACATTGCTGATTGTTCCGGTGACTATATCATCTATTGTCTGTACATTACTTTTGGGTGTTTTTGTACTCTTTCCTTCAGTATTGATTAAGTCATTGAATGTCTCCCATTCTTTATCCAGCTCAGTTCTAACTGGTGGTGGTTGGATGACGAGAGAGGGAGGATTTTCCTGTGGAGATGTCAAAACCTGTTGTTCTGGGCGCTCCTTAGACTGGGCAGTATCCCTTACTGACCCTTCGCTTTTATTATGGTCACTCTTGGACCTCTTGGAATGTTCTAACATTTCTCTCCCAAACTTAGACTTAGACCTGTCTGTGCTTGAACTTCCACTGAGACTGATACTGGTAGTTGGTTCCATTACGGGTTCCAAGCATAATTTATCCAAAGGGATGTTAGCTAACCTCCTTTCTCTGTGTTATCCAAGAATAGTGTCCACTCGGATGCTGCTATTCCCACTAAGATGGGTGGCTATCTTAGAAACAAACAATCAAAGTCTATTGTTGTTTCCTTTTATGAAAATAGACGAGAAGAGAATCAAGAAGACCAACCTAAGTCTTGCGTTTGATTTCCTCTCCTTCTTGATAGAGCTTCGTTGCTTCTTCTTTGTCTACCCAGCTTCAAAAGAACCTGTGGAATCACAGCAACATACTAATATGCAAGAAACAAGGATCTAAATTCATAAATAATACAGGATCAGATGTGTATTAACCATATACATGCATATACAAACAAGTACACAAGAATATGGAAGGAAACAAGAATAGCTTTATTCAGATGAAAAGTAGTAAGAGGATTACAACTATGTGCTTTGACCCAGCATCATCCTCCAGCTAAGAAGCCCTTCTTCACCTCAAGAAAAGCTTATATCACCCAACAACTGTGAATGTACACCAGAAAACCAAAAGCACTTATCTATAAGATACAAAATTCCAGCCTCTGGATCTCTGTGATGAGGGATCCATATATAGATGATTACAGAGAGGTGAGTCATCTTCTGGGATCTTGATTAGTGTCCTCTCTCTGATAGTTCTTGCTTCTACTTGGAGAATGACGATCTCTTACTCATCCTTGGTCAAAAATAGAGAGCCAAGTGTCAGAGGGGAAGCTTCTGGAAGATTCCATGATCTTCCACCTCGCATTTTTGTCCATGCCATTTGTCCATTCCTGACCATCGCACCCTACAGAGGAGAAAATTAGTATGCATCGCACCTTGTACACTGGGAAGGTGATATGCATCGCACCCTCTGCATTGAGCTTTCAGTATGGTCTAGTTTTGACC